>CANNZV010002172.1:0-69912 GCA_947561585.1 Caprella mutica | reverse complement strand
GGGTAGCGTTCAGTGATTGGGTAGTGTTCGGTGATTAGGTAGTGTTCGGTGATTAGGTAGTGTTCGGTGAATAGGTAGTGTTCGGTGATTAGGTAGTGTTCGGTGATTAGGTAGTGTTCGGTGATTAGGTAGTGTTCGGTGATTAGGTAGTGTTCGGTGATTAGGTAGTGTTCGGTGAATAGGTAGTGTTCGGTGATTAGGTAGTGTTCGGTGATTAGGTAGTGTTCGGTGATTAGGTAGTGTTCGGTGATTAGGTAGTGTTCGGTGAATAGGTAGTGTTCGGTGATTGGGTAGTGTTCAGTGATTGGGTAGTGTTCGGTGATTAGGTAGTGTTCGGTGATTGGGTAGTGTTCGGTGATTAGGTAGTGTTCGGTGATTAGGTAGTGTTCGGTGATTGGGTAGTGTTCAGTGATTGGGTAGTGTTCGGTGATTGGGTAGTGTTCGGTGATTGGGTAGTGTTCGGTGATTAGGTAGTGTTCGGTGATTAGGTAGTGTTCGGTGATTGGGTAGTGTTCAGTGATTGGGTAGTGTTCGGTGATTGGGTAGTGTTCAGTGATTGGGTAGTGTTCGGTGATTGGGTAGTGTTCGGTGATTAGGTAGTGTTCGGTGATTAGGTAGTGTTCGGTGATTGGGTAGTGTTCAGTGATTGGGTAGTGTTCGGTGATTGGGTAGTGTTCGGTGATTGGGTAGTGTTCGGTGATTAGGTAGTGTTCGATGATTTGGTAATGTTCAGTGATTGGGTAGTGTTCGGTGATTGGGTAGTGGTAGTGTTCAGTGATTGGGTAGTGTTCGGTGATTGGGTAGTGTTCGGTGATTGGGTAGTGTTCGGTGATTGGGTAGTGTTCGGTGATTGGGTAGTGTTCGGTGATTGGGTAGTGTTCGGTGATTGGGTAGTGTTAGGTGATTGGGTAGTGTTAGGTGATTGGGTAGTGTTCGGTGATTGGGTAGTGTTCGGTGATTGGGTAGTGTTCGTAAAGTCATCCTATTGATACCACTAGAAATAATAGCAATATTTCCTTTTATGACACACGGACAGACAGACAGACGCGGCACTCATTATAGTTTGGATTATATACAATATAACTAATTATAATGATATAATGGAAAAAACAATATAGATAATATTGGAGCAATAGAACTGTATATTATTTTCCCAATAAATACCTGATTTTGCAAATAAAGATAACTTGAAAAGTTATAAATATGTCAGAATTAACACTGTACAAATATGAACTTGCATTTAAAAACTACAGGTAAATAACAGGCAAATGCTGTAGGTAAATAACAGGCAAATGCTGTAGGTAAATAACAGGCAAATGCTGTAGGTGAATAACAGGCAAATGCTGTAGGTAAATAACAGGCAAATGCTGTAGGTGAATAACAGGCAAATGCTGTAGGTAAATAACAGGCAAATGCTGTAGGTAAATAACAGGCAAATGCTGTAGGTAAATAACAGGCAAATGCTGTAGGTGAATAACAGGCAAATGCTGTAGGTGAATAACAGGCAATGCTGTAGGTGAATAACAGGCAAATGCTGTAGGTGAATAACAGGCAAATGCTGTAGGTGAATAACAGGCAAATGCTGTAGGTGAATAACAGGCAAATGCTGTAGATAAATAACAGGCAAATGCTGTAGGTAAATAACAGGCAAATGCTGTAGGTGAATAACAGGCAAATGCTGTAGGTGAATAACAGGCAATGCTGTAGGTGAATAACAGGCAAAGGCTGTAGGTGAATAACAGGCAATGCTGTAGGTGAATAACAGGCAAATGCTGTAGGTGAATAACAGGCAAATGCTGTAGGTGAATAACAGGCAAATGCTGTAGATAAATAACAGGCAAATGCTGTAGGTAAATAACAGGCAAATGCTGTAGGTGAATAACAGGCAAATGCTGTAGGTGAATAACAGGCAATGCTGTAGGTGAATAACAGGCAAAGGCTGTAGGTGAATAACAGGCAAATGCTGTAGGTAAATAACAGGCAATGCTGTAGGTGAATAACAGGCAAATGCTGTAGGTGAATAACAGGCAATGCTGTATGTGAATAACAGGCAAATGCTGTATGTGAATAACAGGCAATGCTGTATGTGAATAACAGGCAATGCTGTATGTGAATAACAGGCAAATGCTGTATGTGAATAACAGGCAATGCTGTATGTGAATAACAGGCAATGCTGTATGTGAATAACAGGCAAATGCTGTAGGTGAATAACAGGCAAATGCTGTAGGTGAATAACAGGCAATGCTGTATGTGAATAACAGGCAATGCTGTATGTGAATAACAGGCAATGCTGTATGTGAATAACAGGCAATGCTGTATGTGAATAACAGGCAAATGCTGTATGTGAATAACAGGCAATGCTGTATGTGAATAACAGGCAATGCTGTATGTGAATAACAGGCAAATGCTGTAGGTGAATAACAGGCAATGCTGTATGTGAATAACAGGCAATGCTGTATGTGAATAACAGGCAAATGCTGTAGGTGAATAACAGGCAATGCTGTATGTGAATAACAGGCAATGCTGTAGGTGAATAACAGGCAATGCTGTATGTGAATAACAGGCAATGCTGTATGTGAATAACAGGCAATGCTGTAGGTGAATAACAGGCAATGCTGTATGTGAATAACAGGCAATGCTGTATGTGAATAACAGGCAATGCTGTATGTGAATAACAGGCAATGCTGTAGGTGAATAACAGGCAATGCTGTAGGTGAATAACAGGCAATGCTGTATGTGAATAACAGGCAATGCTGTATGTGAATAACAGGCAATGCTGTATGTGAATAACAGGCAAATGCTGTTGGTGAATAACAGGCAATGCTGTATGTGAATAACAGGCAATGCTGTATGTGAATGCTCTCTTATTGTTACAAATCAATTACATCATTCCTCACTGCAATACGAGTAGTGAAATAACTTGTATCTGCTGACATAAAATCTTTCTACATAATAATGACTGGTGTGAATTTACAAATAAACATTTATAATTATATATCATGTCCTACTTTTTGTAATTAAATTAGAAAAATGAAGAATATAGCTATGATAAGGGGAATATATTGATATGATATCCTATTTCTATATTTCTTTTTCATATTAGTCTATGCAAAAAAAATGCTTAATTTGTAAAGGAATTTAAACACTTCAGGGTATAATATAATAGAAATTAATCAGCAAATAACTAAGTCTGAAGACACAGATCATAAGTGCATTGTTAAGTTACACCAATGTAAATAAGTGAAATCCCGTTATTTTGTTATTTTGTATTATATCAGATTTCGATGTTCCCAATTGTCGTGGGGCTTAATTGTCCTGAGCCCAAAGGCAATTGTCGGTCCACGAGTTGTATGTATATATAGGTGATGAATTCCATTCAATATTATAATTATTCAGAGGTTACACACTTTCAAACAGAGCTATGAATTTCATATTCATTTTTACCTGCTAATATTGATAAAAATGTTTTTTTTTTTCAGAAGCACTTTGAAGCTATATTAATTTATTTGCTTAATGAATTGGCCTTCTATCACATTCTCCAAAACGTTTATATTAGAATAAATAGGGTACGCAGAAAATGGCTCTAAAACAGTTGCTCAAGTAGTTTGCTCTGCAGCATTTCTGACTAAAACAACGTACACACGTAGGGTTTTTTAAGTCTTTCCACCAGACTTTTTGCTAAGCTCCTCCTACTTTTTCCACAAGAATATAAGAAAAAACTATATAATTATTATTTATTTTAGTTGGTATCCATGATACCTGCAAATATCATGGATACCAACTGAAATAAATAATAATTTCATCGTGTTTTCTTATATTCTTGTGGAAAAAGTAGGAGGAGTTTAGCAAAAAGTCTGGTGGAAAAACTTAAAGACCCTGCTTGTGTACGGCCCTTAACATTCGCTGTGTGTGACGTGGCACAGTCTTCTTAGATTGTCCACAAAATGCCCTCGCTCAAGTGATCATCAACAAATTCCAACATTGGTTTCTGAATATTTTCAACATAAAATTTGGCGTTAATTCTCTTGATCGCAACACTTAGGAGAGACCTCCAGGTTTTTGAAATGACTGATTTCATCTTTCTGTACACGGTTCCCTGATCATCGTAATTAATACCTAAGATACCTTCAATTATGAAAACAATTAACTTTTTATTTCTCTCCAATCTTATTTTTTTCATTACAGCCACTGACAGGGGTTGTCTCTTTAGCAGGGTGAAAGGGGGCATTTTCAGGTCCTAGTGGACGAGTTGTCTCATGATTCCTGGACTCGTATCTGTTGTTTTCGCCAACAACCTAATCGATCTTTTTTTATTTCTTCTAATCATTTCTTGGATGCATTTAGTCATTGGATTAGAGTTTAGAGTTTGGAGTTTAGGGCTTAGACCGTTGGGAGAGTGCTCTACCACTTCTAGCACAATCAAACAATTCAACTTTTCTATTGAAACGTTTCAATGATTTCCAGACAGTCGATCTCGCAATTGGAAGTTTATTTGAAATTACGAAATCAGACTTTCCGGCACCGTGACTATAGCTGTTCTTTTGTTTTACATTTTTGAACTGGCAATTCTTGTTAAGAAAAACAAATCGTGATGTGATAAAGTAGTGCCTTTGCTACTATCTAAAAAAATTATACACGATGTTTTTCTATTTAAAACATTTAATCTACCTAAGAACAACTCTTCCGAAAATTGGTTTCCATAATTACGAACCAACTCTGTATATCGCTATTGATTTTCTTTTTTAAATAATGATAAATGCAGTAGAAGCATGCACCAAGAGTCGTACATGTTCCTCCTACTCATTATGTACAGTGTGATTAAGTTGTCGCTATGTGTATCCATTAGAAAGAAAACTGTCCGTAGTGAACATTTACATCTTGCATTTAAACGCTGTTATGAATAAATACGGTTTCTATTATGATTAAGTTTGAGCAATTTGCAGGTTAAATAAAAAAAAACTTAAGAAGTAGTAAAGATTTTTGATTAGGTTCACATTGTGGCAAAAAGAAAATTGTCTTATTTTCGGCGAAAGTGCAATAATTATTGGTTCGCATTACCTATGTTAAATATGCACCGGGGGTTATTTGCATGTTTTTTTTTGTCCGAGGGGTTTTAGTCCGGGGGGGGGGGGTATTTTGCGCAAGGACAGGGTGGTACTAGGTCTTTGCGCAAGGTAGGGGGATACTATTAGCGCAAGGAAAAGGGATACTATTAGCGTAAGGTAAGGGGATACTATTAGCGCAAGAAAAGGGGATACTATTAGCGTAAGATAAGGGGATACTATTAGCGCAAGGTAGGGGGATACTATTAGCGCAAGGTAAGGGGATACTATTAGCGCAAGAAAAGGGGATACTATTAGCGCAAGGTAAGGGGATACTATTAGCGTAAGGTAAGGGGATACTATTAGCGCAAGGTAGGGGGATACTATTAGCGTAAGGTAAAGGGATACTATTAGCGTAAGGTAGGGGATACTATTAGCGCAAGAAAAGGGGATACTATTAGCGCAAGAAAAGGGGATACTATTAGCGTAAGGTAAGGGGATACTATTAGCGCAAGGTAAGGGGATACTATTAGCGCAAGGTAAGGGGATACTATTAGCGCAAGAAAAGGGGATACTATTAGCGTAAGGTAAGCGGATACTATTAGCGTAAGGTAAGGGGATACTATTAGCGTAAGATAAGGGGATACTATTAGCGTAAGGTAAGGGGATACTATTAGCGCAAGGTAAGGGGATACTATTAGCGCAAGGTAAGGGGATACTATTAGCGCAAGAAAAGGGGATACTATTAGCGTAAGGTAAGCGGATACTATTAGCGTAAGGTAAGGGGATACTATTAGCGTAAGATAAGGGGATACTATTAGCGTAAGGTAAGGGGATACTATTAGCGCAAGGTAAGGGGATACTATTAGCGCAAGGTAAGGGGATACTATTAGCGCAAGAAAAGGGGATACTATTAGCGTAAGGTAAGCGGATACTATTAGCGTAAGGTAAGGGGATACTATTAGCGTAAGGTAGGGGATACTATTAGCGTAAGGTAAGGGGATACTATTAGCGCAAGGTAAGGGGATACTATTAGCGTAAGATAAGGGGATACTATTAGCGTAAGGTAAGGGGATACTATTAGCGTAAGGTAAGGGGATACTATTAGCGTAAGGTAAGGGGATACTATTAGCGCAAGGTAAGGGGATACTATTAGCGCAAGGTAAGGGGATACTATTAGCGTAAGGTAAGGGGATACTATTAGCGTAAGGTAAGGGGATACTATTAGCGTAAGGTAGGGGATACTATTAGCGTAAGGTAAGGGGATACTATTAGCGTAAGGTAAGGGGATACTATTAGCGTAAGGTAAGGGGATACTATTAGCGTAAGGTAGGGGATACTATTAGCGTAAGGTAAGGGGATACTATTAGCGTAAGGTAGGGGATACTATTAGCGTAAGGTAAGGGGATACTATTAGCGCAAGGTAAGGGGATACTATTAGCGCAAGGTAAGGGGATACTATTAGCGTAAGGTAAGGGGATACTATTAGCGTAAGGTAGGGGATACTATTAGCGTAAGGTAAGGGGATACTATTAGCGCAAGGTAAGGGGATACTATTAGCGTAAGATAAGGGGATACTATTAGCGTAAGGTAAGGGGATACTATTAGCGTAAGGTAAGGGGATACTATTAGCGTAAGGTAAGGGGATACTATTAGCGCAAGGTAAGGGGATACTATTAGCGCAAGGTAAGGGGATACTATTAGCGTAAGGAAAGGGGATACTATTAGCGTAAGGTAAGGGGATACTATTAGCGTAAGGTAAGGGGATACTATTAGCGCAAGGTAAGGGGATACTATTAGCGTAAGGTAAGGGGATACTATTAGCGCAAGGTAAGGGGATACTATTAGCGTAAGGTAGGGGATACTATTAGCGTAAGGTAAGGGGATACTATTAGCGCAAGGTAAGGGGATACTATTAGCGTAAGATAAGGGGATACTATTAGCGTAAGGTAAGGGGATACTATTAGCGTAAGGTAAGGGGATACTATTAGCGTAAGGTAAGGGGATACTATTAGCGCAAGGTAAGGGGATACTATTAGCGCAAGGTAAGGGGATACTATTAGCGTAAGGTAAGGGGATACTATTAGCGTAAGGTAAGGGGATACTATTAGCGTAAGGTAGGGGATACTATTAGCGTAAGGTAAGGGGATACTATTAGCGTAAGGTAAGGGGATACTATTAGCGTAAGGTAAGGGGATACTATTAGCGTAAGGTAGGGGATACTATTAGCGTAAGGTAAGGGGATACTATTAGCGTAAGGTAGGGGATACTATTAGCGTAAGGTAAGGGGATACTATTAGCGCAAGGTAAGGGGATACTATTAGCGCAAGGTAAGGGGATACTATTAGCGTAAGGTAAGGGGATACTATTAGCGTAAGGTAGGGGATACTATTAGCGTAAGGTAAGGGGATACTATTAGCGCAAGGTAAGGGGATACTATTAGCGTAAGATAAGGGGATACTATTAGCGTAAGGTAAGGGGATACTATTAGCGTAAGGTAAGGGGATACTATTAGCGTAAGGTAAGGGGATACTATTAGCGCAAGGTAAGGGGATACTATTAGCGCAAGGTAAGGGGATACTATTAGCGTAAGGAAAGGGGATACTATTAGCGTAAGGTAAGGGGATACTATTAGCGTAAGGTAAGGGGATACTATTAGCGCAAGGTAAGGGGATACTATTAGCGTAAGGTAAGGGGATACTATTAGCGCAAGGTAAGGGGATACTATTAGCGCAAGGTAAGGAGATACTATTAGCGCAAGGAAAGGGGATACTATTAGCGTAAGGTAAGGTCCTATTTTCTTCACACAATTTATGGCTGTTGTTAGTTATGATGGATGATGTGAATGGGGACAATTAAAGAACAATAATTGGTTCAAATATTTGAGCAATTAACTTATTAAATATTATTTGTACAGCGACACTATAGGTTCAGAATATATTTGATCATTAAATTCATTCATGTCTTAGATGTCATTTTCTTGGATTCAGAATTTTTCAAAAAATCAGCAATTTCATTTATGCTATCTTCGTTGTCGATACTATTTGGTATTGCTACTTTTTAGCATAAACTTTGACCAAATATTTGAAGTATTTTTTAGTGTATAACCTCTAATTTGAAGTATTAAAGCGTATTGGTAATTGTATGTAAAGTTCTCACACTATAATTAGTGTTTTTGTTCTGTGTACTCTGTACTAGACTACTGCTTTGAATTTATTAGTCATTTACAGCATGGATAAGCTGCTAATGTTCCAAATTACTATTATATGGCATTTAAAGTGAACAAACCGTTGTACATAACAATACCATGAGTCCTGTTTTTCGATATAATTACCATAGCATGGTAGAGCGTACCTTGTTATACTAATTAATATGCCTGTAATCGTGTCTAATATTTCTATTCATTTTGATTCTTGTTCAGTAGGTCATGCGTGTTCATTTGCGTTTTGATTGCTGTTATTACATTTGTTAATGTGAGTGTGAATAACTACTTTCTATTAATTTATATCAACATTGCAAACAATTATAGCTGCTACACTCTCCTCTAAGCATGAATGTTTCTTTATTTGGATTAGTTAATCCAGTCGTCAGAAATATGCGTAGTCGGAGTCTTTCATAATCTACCATTGGTGATAGTTTCCACATCAAAATTTTAGCGCTCTTTGTACCCGAAAATATCTCAATGATTATAATTTTAATGATCCTCTTATTTTATTTTTTCGTCAACAACTATTTTACTAGATGTCTATTGTGCAGTATATTTGCGAATAATTAATTATTTACTGACTGAGAAATGAATTTACCTCAGGGTAGTGAACTGGGAGCTCTTATTTTCTGATGAACTTATTTCTATTCATTTTTTCACTCTTAAGGGCCGTACACACGTAAGGTTTTTAAGTTTTTCCACCAGACTTTTTGCTAAGCTCCTCCTACTTTTCCCACGAGAATACAAGAAAAAGGGATATAATTATATAGTTTTTCTTATATTCTCGTTGAAAAAGTAGGAAGAGCTTAGAAAAAAGTTAGGTGGAAAAACTTAAAAACCCTACGTGTGTACGGCCCTTTACTCTCTTTGTAGAAGAGAGTAGAATAGCTTATAAACTTCTTAAATGTTCATTAAATCATATTCACAATGGAATCACTGACAATCTTGTTCTATAAATAGAGAAGAAGGCTAATGAACAACAAAATGATTAACTTTGTGATAAAATATCAATATGACGAATTCCTAACTCTCATTCTTAAGGAGAGGAGCGTTTTATTTTATTTATTGAAACTAATGTAATTATGGAAACAAATGAAATTATGGAAACTAATGATAATACTGTATTGTATATGCCAATGCAGGTTAATGTAGCTAGAAACTAATATAAATACAGGTTCAGATAGACGACAGCGTGTCTTGCTAGGCAGACGTAATTAAGAGGTGCCCATTAAGCATAGCATTACTCACTTTCGTAGATAGGGTCACACTCATTATTCTAGCGAAGAAAAGAACGAGGTAAAAGACATTAGGCATATTAAGTGACCTGTAGCTACGGCACAAACTTTCTATTAGTTGATTGACTTTGTGATATGGTGTATATATTTCACGTGTCTAATATACACACACATTTCACGTGTATCTAGCAAAGGAAAAGTAGTAGGTATTTTTATATAAACATTCTCTTAATATGGTGATATTATTTGAATTCTTAATGTGTTTTTTTATTATTTCATGGGTTATTTTTCTATCTATATAAGTTGAATATTATAGTGTACTTGAATTTCACTTTTGTTGTGTTTCTCACCTCGATGACTACTCATAAATTATCATCTTGATTTACGTTCTTCACCCCATCGATCTGTTTTGCAAAGACTGCAATTAAAATATCTGCTCACATAAGTCCGAACACAAACAGACTGATGTAACTAATCATTAGAAGATTGTTTCAATCAAATACACATATCCCTAAAGAGTTTAAGTAGTGTACTCTTTTCTTGGTAGAGTGGCTAATGTATCACCGATTGAGTGACGATTATCAAAGAGTAGCCATTACGTGTTCGGTTGATGGCACCACTCACATTATAAACCCTGGAATAAGGTTTTAAAGCTAGGACATCGCATGCAGCCAAAGATTACACTTCATATGAAAGAGTAATTCAGGGTAAGTAAGATCCTTATTTATTACCCAGGAGTTAGACAATTAACATATCTTGACCTCTGACCAAATGAACATGGTGCGAGGATTGAATCAATATACCTACTCCATTCTTCCAAAACTCACAGCGATTCTAGAAAAAGAAATAGTAATGACTAGGTAAAAGCACGAGACTATTATCCTTTATTAGGTTTAGGACAAAAGCTGTAACGGAATACTTTTTCTCAGTATTTCTCAATCCAATTATAAATCACGCAATTTCTGATAAAGTCTTCATTCCTTTCTGAATTTCCAAATACTGTACCAATGGTACAATAATGATTACTAAGGTCCTTCTGACATAGTAATTTCAATTCAGGCAACCAATTTGGAGTAGTTAAATCAGTTCTTATCATTAAAGTTAGTCTGTTTGAAGTAATAGGTCGCTCTATAAAACGATGAAATGATTCTGTGTCCTACTTTCCAGAATAATAGAGAATCGTTCTGAGCTTTAATGTGTTGCTTGATGAGACCCTAAGTAGTAAGTAGGTTCTTCTTTTATAACACTGTTATATAACACTCCAAGCAGTCAATTGGACCGGTTTATACTTTTCAAACATTTGTATTTCATAAATTAGATACTTCACTCTTTTAGATTGTTTACTGTAATGATTCTAAAAATCTAAAAGTGTTGAGCAACATTAGCAGTGTAAATGATTTTCGAAATAGTATAAAGTTTAACATATATTGGCAGTAAAAATTATTCATATTTTCAAAACCTTTAATTTCAAAATAGATTTTTCAGTCTAGATGAATAATATGATAGATAAATATTAATTAGTTAATGATATGATTTACTTCAGTTATAATCAGGATATTTTTAGTGAAAATATAGGTATTATTTATCATGGTGTGCAGACGTTTCGCCGACAGACGCTTCGCCGACAGACGTTTCGCCGACAGACGTTTCGCCGACAGACGTTTCGCCGACAGACGTTTCGCCGACAGACATTTCGCCGACAGACGTTTCGTCGACAGACGTTTCGCCGACAGACGTTTCGCCGACAGACGTTTCGTCGACAGACGTTTCGTCGACAAGACGTTTCGTCGACAAGACGTTTCGTCGACAAGACGTTTCGTCGACAAGACGTTTCGTCGACAGACCTTTCGTCGACAAGACGTTCGTCGACAGGACTTTCATCGACAGGACTTTTCGTCGACAAATTTTCGTAAATGGGATATTAACAATTTCTAATGTTACAAAACATGTACTTTACCAGAATAACGATCAAAATACAAAATGGAATGATGGTCATGATGAAAACTATTAAATAAATTTAAATCGTTTTCCTACTTTAATATTAAACCAAAACTACTCAATGATAACAAATTATTTTAATGTAATTCAATACTTTTGGGTCGAGTTACGTTTGTTATATTTAAAATTTACAACAATTTCCTCTCACTAATTTACGTTTCATAATAATAAGATTTATACCGTCGGATTTGTCATTGACAATTGCCATTATCAGTAGGTAAATGCCCACTGTCCGACTACTGCGAATGTTCGGCAAAGTGGAAATCCTAGAATGAATTGCACGATTTTATAAAGATTAAACTCGCCGTTGAATGTTTACCGATATTTCAGTTTTTTTTTACCAAAAAATGATTCTTAATAAACAAGTAGTTGGCTTAAAATAGAAAATGAAACGACATCCCATTTTCATATTTTGATCATGTAAGAAGCAAATATTAAAAATCCTCTCCGAGAAAAATATGAGTTTATTACATAATATTGTAGAACTAGGGTATCATTATCAATATTCTCAAAGTACTCGAAAAGACACCTTTACCCGAGCCAACACGGCAAGATTTGCGATGCAGTTGTGACACGAGGCTATTTATAGACAAAGAATTAATTTTAAAAATGCTCTTTGTGTCTTAATTTAGTCCTTTAGTTTACAATGATTTCATTATTTGGTATGATATAATTTGTCTTGCATATACATTTTTTCAAATTACTTTAAAATAATTTTGTATTATCGAGTATATTCTGGTTTAGTATTAAAGTAGAAAAACGATATAAATATATTTTCCCTACCATTATTCTATTTTGTAATTTGATCGTTTGATACATAGTTCTGTTAAAGTACATGTTTTGTAATATTAGAAATTGTTAATATACCATTTACGAAAATTTGTCGACGAAACGTCTTGTCGATGAAAAGTCCTGTCGACGAAACGTCTTGTCGACGAAACGTCTGTCGGCGAAACGTCTGTCGACGAAACGTCTGTCAACCATTTATCATATAACATAAGTTTGATGGAAAATCCGTTAGATGGCGCTGTTTATATTATTTCTCGATAGATTGTGTTTCGATAGATCAGATTTTAGGAACATTTATATTCTATACACTAACTAAACAGTTTCTATAATTGTAATTATGAATATCACACTCTGATTTATAAAGGTTCTTTGCATAAATGGGAATGTGACAAGATGGTGACAATGACTCATCAAAAAATTGGACGATTCATCAGTAGAAGATGCTTTCTCAAATTAAATTTAAATACATCTCCTTCAATAATTAATAATTTATATTAACATACCATTACTCTTATTGCATAATTATATATTCTAAATACAAAGCTAAAGTATCATTTTACTTCTTTCTTCTAATGAAGTAGTTCCTCTACCAACTAGGCAGTATTTCAAACTTTCTTATATGCTTGATATATTTCATTGCATTGCAATCTTTATGTCTAAAATATATCAAGTTGATATATATATTTATCAACTAAAATATATATTAAGGTATAATCTGGCATCAACTAATCATTGATTACACTTTCACAATATGAAATTATTATTCAATTTATCTATATTGGCCTCACTTTTTACTTTGAATTTAATACATGTCTTCGAATGCAATCATAACAAATTAATAAGGAATTAGTTGCCTAAACTGTCACCAATTTAAAATAGATTTAAAAGTGATATTACTGATATGGAACTGAATAACAAGGTGTATATGAATTAAATAGAACAGTTTGTGAATTATTATTAAACATTATATCTATTGTGGATTGTAAACATAAAACCAAGAGCCTAAACATTTTAAAGAGTTTATATTCTTAGAATTCAGTAAGTTATAGTCCATTCACCAACTGCTTTTAATTACTGGACGATTGAAATTAAATGTGATAAAATTTCTGTAACAGTTCTGTCCTAAGTCCTTCGTGTCTCAACAGGTCATAATCATATGAAATCTTATTTGCAGATATCTATATATTATAAAATATCAATTTACCTGCATTTATAATTAGATTTTAGAAGCAACACAAACCCAGTACACAATACGTATCTATACATGAATAAATTATTTATAGACTATCTATTGATACAGGAACTTTGTTATAGAATCAGACTAATGGTACAACATTTGAAGACTGAAGATACAGCTGACTCACTCCATTGCATGTATGTACAAAAGTTACGCAAGCAGCTCACTATCGCCGCGACACGCTAGTGATTCTCCTCAGCGACAACAAAAACCTGCGCAGAGAACAGAAAAACATCTCACTGCGCACTCTCCATCTCGAGGAAAACACCTCACTGAATACGAGTCTTGGAAGCAAGAAGCGCCTACTGAACCACTCTTAGAACTTGAAGATTACAGTTCATATGTAAGCTTTTGATGATTATCTAAAAAGTCAATATATCATAATATATAATTCCCAAAAGATGTGCTAGCAACCAATTTTCCCGTCAAATATTCTATATGTAAAACTGAGAGAAGTGATTGTAATATCAAATTAATTCCGAGTTTAATAGACAAAGATTTAAATCAATAATGGTTCATTTCTGGTTAATATATCCAGGAGATGAGTGTTCCTATCAAAGTCATGGAGAAGCAAAGACTCTTAGGACCGGCAGATTCAGATCAAGAGGAGGAGGAGCCAATGAACTTGAAGAGCCTTACGGAGGACTTCTTCAGTAACAAATTTAGTGGTCATTCTTTCCCTAGGTATGATAAACATACTTAATTGAAAGAAAATGTAAATAGCTCAGTATGAAGTGAATATAGCCACATAAACAGCAACAAATTCTATATACAATGCCATCAAAAACAGAGAAATAAAGTTTCATCTTGTCTATTTATTATATTGAAGTTTTTTCATATTCGCATTCAGGGTTTTCAAAATGTTTCATTTTCGTACAGAATATTCTTTGAAAACAAAGGTTGTTACGAAAAAATAAATTGTTAACGAAATTAATGAGAAAACCTACATACTTCTATATTATTTCATCATTGTATTGTAAAACCTTATGTGTTTTTTTTATTTTTTGTGACGAGATTTAATAAAATGTTAAAAAGGCAATCGTGAATCAATTTAGTTTTAGTCATACCTAGGCAATCAATTGAACAACTAACCGTCTGTGAAAAAAGACGATTTCAGTGATTTTATAATAATCTTTAAATTACAATTACAAATATTGTTCAAATATTTAATTGTTTTATCATAATTACATGATAAAATACGAGTTATTATTCCCAGAGCAACTAGCGGTCGTACTCACATTCGTCGCCTGGTGTGGGCCCTGGTGTCAATAAGTCTGCTATTCTGCCTGGTGCTGCAGATACTGAATCTGGCGCAGGATTATTTGCTCTTCAAAAGACAGGTCACAATTGAGGTGAATTTAACTTCCTAAAGAATTAATCAGTTGTGATAATAATGTGAATGAAGAAGATTCGACTACACTCTAAATATTGGTGAAAATAATGACTTCAAACATTAATGTTTCCTACTCTTATCCGAATCGTGTAAAATGGTCACCCATTCTTCAGTTGGTAGAAAAAGAAGAAGTGCTTTTCCCTTCAGTAACTGTGTGCAACTTTAATATCATCAAACTCTCTGAAGTAGAAAATACAAAATTTTCCAGTCTGAAAGACGTGGAATCATATTCTCAATTTGACGGTGCGTACAGCATGTATTATTATATTAAAGAAAAATTAATAAATATTAAAATCTAGTAAGTTCATGAAATGAAAATTGAATCTAATCTTAGTTTATTCATTTTTGCATTAAACAAATTAGGTGATTGTGAAGGGTATGAGGACCTGGCACCGTGGAAAGTTGATAAGGATTACGTTCCTTTCATGGCGAAGGATTATTGGTAAGAAATTAGATTTTCTCGAAAGGGCCGTACACACGTAGGGTTTTCTTAAGTCTTTCCACCAGACTTTTTGCTATGCTCCTCCTACTTTTTCCACGAGAATATAAGAAAAAGGGATATAATTATTATTTATTTTAGTTGGTATCCATGATACCTGCAGGTATCATGGATACCAACTAAAATAAATAATTATTCTGTCGTATTTTCTTATATTTTCGTGGGAAAAGTAGGAGGACCATAGCAAAAAGTCTGGTGGAAAGACCTAAAAAACACTACGTGTGTACGGCCCTTTATGTTGCTATGTTTAAATATTCTCTAAATGATTCATTCATTTGACCGACAAAATTAAAATTCTTTAATATAAGTATTATGCAATATAAAAATTATTGTTCAGGTCACTAAATGCAATAGACGGGAAGAAGTCTGCTAAAATAGAGTTACCTCCAACGACTCCACCTCCTACTACAACTACAACTGAGGCTACAACTACAACAACAACTACAACTACCACAACCACCCCTCCTACAACTACCACTCAACCGACTACAACAACTGGTACGAAAAGGGTGAACTTCACGTTGTCTTTGGAACATATATGTTTGATCCTGAATATCATATTAATATCTTTCTCAGAACCAACTTCGTGTTCAACGATGGAGCAGGGACAACGGTGTGTCTTTCCCTACTTTTACCTGGGGGAAACTTATAAATCGTGCGTACCGCTCGCTGACGGAAGATCTTGGTGTGCCACCAGCGTCACAGACACCAATGAGTATATGGGACTCTGGGCTTACTGTGGACCAACATGTCCAGGTACATTTGGTTGTAATGATTCTTAGTGATTTTTTTTTATATATAATGTTACCAACTAATTCAACCTTCGTTTGACAGTTTCCAAAGGAGATATTACAGGTAAGTTTCAAATCATTTTCATCTTCATTATCTTGGAATAACTTTTGGTAAATGGTAGAGTCATTTTAAAAAAATGAAAAGATTATATATTGCTTAAAAGATATTCTATATGAAGGTCGCAAGAAGAGACGCCGTAGAAAGAGAAGGATTGAAGAAGAGGAGCTTGAGATTCCAATGACTGTAACGTCTGACTTTACAGAGGGTCCTTACACTACTGACTCTTCAGACCCTTATTGTAACTTGATAATATTAATTCATATCTATTTGAGCATTTACTATATTCTATCTATCAATGGTAATATAGACATTTATATATGATTTCAGTTAATTACACGACAATTGTACCTGGAGTTGACCCTGGATTGCGTAAGTAGATTTTTATTTTCAGAAATTGAATTTAATAATATGGATAGAGCTTTATAATAAAGTTTATCACTCTCTTTCAGTTGAGCCAGATCCTATACAGGAGTTCGAAGGATACAGGCCTCTCTTTGACACTAGGACTAGTAGCTACAGGTGGTGCCATAAGTACAATGTGGAGGACTGTTTGCAGACTAATGGTGCGATAATTATATATCAATATAAGAACATCTATATTAATACCTTATTGCAATAAATAACGTGAAAATACTTCGAAAGATCTACTGGATAACAATCAAGTATTTTTCAAAATTATGATGAAATTGGTTATGTCATAAAACTCCAGTAATTTGGTCAATTTCCTAAATCAATTTTCAAGGTATGGACAACATGGATCAGTACAATTTCACACAACTCTTACTCCAGAGCAGCAAAGAAGATCTTAGCGACTTGAAGTCTGCCTTCACCCCCACGTCTGATGATATCATCAAAATGGGAATGAAGGTGCAGGAGTTCATTTCAAGCTGTACATTCGATAGAACCAGCTGCTCTTACAAGTAATTCAACAAATGTTGCTTATTCATGTTCAGATTATCTTTATGTTGTCCATCTTCACCACATGTAGCGTCAAAACACAAATCTTATAAATTCTTCCCATTACTAGATTTCTTAAAAGCAATGACGATAGCTGCTGCTGCTAAGCTATAAAATCTTATATTAAACTTGAGGTATTTTGATAGGTAACTATTTTCAGAGATTTCTACGTCTGGCAAAGTGACTCATATGGTAACTGCTTCACCTTCAATTCTCCAAACATGTACACAAAAGACGAGTCTGGTAATTTCACTAAAGATTCGTACTTGAGGAACACTTCCAAGGCTGGGTATCAGGTTTGATTCTATATTCAATGCCATCTTGAATTAAATCCATTAAATAGGTACTTTAAAGAAAACATCCGCTTGTCGGCTTCAATAAAATTGAAATGCTATTTCCCTTTTCCCCAGAATGGTTTGAGACTCACTCTGAACCTAGATGTGCAGAACTACATCTCTCTACTCTCCTCCGATCTTGGCGTTAGAGCCGTGGTTCATCACCCTTCGGTGGTTCCCGTTCCTGAGGAAGAGGGCTTCTCTGTGTCCCCAGGATTTCAAACCTCAATTGGCATTAGAAGGGTATTCATTATAACTTTTATTATAGTTAATAGAAAATCGAAATGAATTGTGTCAGTAAGAATATGTGAAGTATGTTCTATTTTAATTTATTCTACTGTAATATTAGTTAAATTTTCAGGTCAATTTATTTTTCGATAATGAATAGGATGTAATAAAGAACTATTTTTTTATTGAAGGATTATTATTATGTCTTTCTTTACTATCTATTAGATCATAATATCATAGCTTATATTTAGTTGTGTGAGAAAATTAATAAATATAGGTGCAGTAGAATGATTTAATTTGTGGCGTTTATACAATCACTGTCACATTCCTTAATAGGATAAATAAAGAAGTCGTTACTATTTATTATCACTCTCAATCTGCTTCCTTATTTAGTTGGTACTTCCTGTTTCAGAAAGTAATTCATCGCATTGGACCACCTCATGGCAAATGTCACCCGAGAGAGTGGGAGGGCAAACCGCGGCAGTACAGTCAGACCGTAAGCCATCCCTGACTATGCATATTACTTCCATCTAATGTTTCTAATCTAATACTAGGGTAAGTTCTAAATTATCGGTCAGTACTACATCTTCGGACATATAAGAAAAAAACGATGTAAAAATAATTATTATTACACAGTGTTATCTAATACTTCTGCAAACCCGGGTTTGCAGAAGTATTAGATAGCACTGTGTAATAATAACTATTTTTACATAATTTTTTCTTATATGACCGAAGATGTAGAGCTGACCGATAATTAAGAACTTACCCTATAGTTATAATAATTGAAAGATATTTAAATTGGAGATAAAGAGTATTTAGGTACTGAACATATTTCATTGGAGCTATTAACTTAATTTTGAGGTAAATTATATTATTTATAGTCTATAGTGACTCTGTTAATATCTGCAAAATTATACAAATCTAGAGTAATATACCTAGTATGCAAATATCCCTCCCTAAAAATAGAGAGCATTGTGTTTTTAAATATATGTATATATGGGTATAACTGTGTAAATAATAGTAATAATTGGCAACTCTTCACCAGGCCTGTCGAATGCTGTGCGTTGAACTGCGAATACAAGAGAAATGCCAATGTACCAACGCCATCAATGAGATACTCATAGCGTTGGATAAGGGATACCCTCGGTGTAACCCAACCAATTTAACACAAGGTGTGACCCTCTCGGTGTTTGCCTTAAATCCAGATAAAAAATTATAAGTAGATGGGCGATCGGTGGGCGATACTAATGTATAATAAAAAGAACAACTACCTACGATGATAAATAATTTTACGAATATCCTATTATTATTTATCATAACTTGAAAAAAGTATATCGTCTTTGTTGCGGACAATCTTGAGGATGAATTCTGATATTATCTATCTCACGATAAAATAAACACGATCAGTATTTACATTAATCAGCAATAATTAACGATCTGCTGATTATAATTTATTCAAGAGAGATCCTTAATTCGTTTAGGACTCTAGGTGATTATAAAAGAGCAATTGTCACAATGGTATTAAAGGTATTAAGAAGATATTATTTCCAATAGAGCGTAATAATGTACAGATATTATCTAAAAATAATCAAGTGTTTATAATATCAATAACTTCTAAATCAGGGGTGGGCAAATGCAGCACTCAGTGCTATTTTGGCACTCAAAACGGCACCACTGCCCACCCGGGAAACAGTGCTTTATTTTCTTCCAAAGAAAATTAAGAATTTTTAGCCCTGACTGCTCTATAAATTAAAAGGATAATATAGAAGTGCATGGTCAACTAATTGAAGAACAGTATATTTGTAATGAATGACCTTGATACTTTGACAGTAAATTTTATCCCTTAATAAGGAATTTTTTGTTTATTGTTACAATAGTGCCGGTGTTTAATTTATTTACCTCTGTCTCTTTTTATCTAGATCAGTTAAATATACATCTTTCATACGCTTGTCTAGGGATATTCAAACACTGGTAAATATTTATGCAATAATTTTTAATTCCCATTTTTAATAAGTTAGGTGAGTAATTTATCCTGCGAATTTATGAGTTACTTATTATTAATTATGCAAGATAGCTTATTTTTGTTTTTATTGTGATATTTTCACATGAAGAAATTTTTTTTTAGATATATCATTTATTAATTCTTTTTAATGCAAATGATAAATCTACCACCAATATTTATGCGCAAAATATTTACCGTTGTACATGTTCGTACTTCAATTAAATATACTACCTCATTATATAATTACTCAGTATCCCAGCAATTTAGAAAACGAAAATAAAATTGGCACTGACATTCCATTTTTCGGCACTGAAAAACACAGCGTGTGCCCACCCCTGTTCTAAATCATTCCCCATTTTCAGATCTTTGCAGACAGTTACAAATAAAGAAATTCTCCGATCAGAAGTCTTGCAATTGCCCCCCAAGCTGCGAGTGAGTCCCTTTCTAAAGGGCCGTACACACGTAGGGTTTTTTAAATCTTTCCACCTTCTTTAAATCTTTTTGCTAAGCTCCTCCTACTTTTCCCACGAGAATATAAAAAAGAACTATATGATAATTATTTATTTCAGTTGGTATCCATGATACCTGCAGGTATCATGGATACAAAGTGAAATAAAATATACTTGTATAGTTTTTTCTTATATTCTCGTGGAAAAAGTAGGAGGAGCTTAGCAAAAAGTCTGGTGGAAAGACTTAAAAAACCCTACGTGTGTACGGCCCTTTACATTACAAATTTATATTAGAGTTCTTCACATACTGAGAGAATACGATGTTTTGTCTCAAAGAACAGCTCTAGAAGCAGTATCTGATTGTGTTCCCTTGAGGATTATACTTCATAGCGCAAATAAAAAGTTAATTTATACACTAAAGTCAATTGTAATTTCTCCTTTTGATAAAGTTATTATCTGAAAAGGTTCAACTATTAGGTAGCATGGCACTACTCGGTCACCCAATTAGAAACACAGTACTCGAAAAGTAGGTGTTATCACAGGTCATAATATGACATGAGAACGACACTTTCCGAGCACGGTAACTATCCGTTAATTCATATGCTACTTTAAAGTGTTAAATTATGTAACTCATTCAGAGTAAAGGACATAAATATAGCGTTCTTTTTTCTTCCAGGGACGAGATATACACTCCTCTCATATCCACCAGTCAAGTCAACAGGAAATTCTTCAATTTAGTGAAGAATGCCAAGGGTTACTATGTTGGAGAGGATGTGTGTTCAGCGTAAGTGATGTGGAACAGAACTATTTATTTAAATCTCTAACTATTTTCTTCTTTAAAACATTTGAGCGTAATTCTAATCTTTATCTTTGAAATATTAATCTATTTTTCTATTCCTGTTTCTTTTCCATTATGTCTCAGCTCAACTAATGGCACAGTGAGACTTCATGTCTACATTGAGACTTTGCAGCAAGAAACCGTGACCGAGGTAGCAGCCAAAACTGTGAGTGTGTGATCCGTAGACTTACTCCAATTAACAGAATTTGTCAAATATGTTCTGAGGCAGTGTTATTTTATGTAGAATGAGTCTATTTTCAAAGTAATTTGAAAACACTGCTGTATGAATGTACATGAAACGAAAGCTAAGTTTACTAATATTTGATCGTTAAAATAAAAACTGAACGTTTTTTTTTATAAAATTGTCGTATAATAATTAACCGATACTATTATATTAACAGTCATAATCTTTTTTATGGACTGAAATTTATACCATAATTCCAAAAATAAATCTCCTGAAGCCCCTAATATCTTCCCCTCAGTTCGTGTCCCTGATAGCTGATGTTGGTGGCTTCCTCGGTTTGTTCCTGGGCATCTCCTTGGCCTCACTATTCGAACTGGCAGAGTTCTTCTACGACCTAGTGAAGATGGGTGGCTCTTGCAACTGCATGTCCAGGAAAAGAAAAGTGGCTCCGTCACCCCCACCCTACACTGCCGAGATGGCTGCCAAAGCTCCTGCTAGGGTTCTGCAGGATGAGGTGGATGAGGAAGCTATGGACGTCATTGGAAGTGGTGAGACTTAGTGCTTTGGAAAGTAATTCTAAAATCAGTTAGTTAGGGGAATAATCTTTGAAAAAAATCTAGGTTTTAATAAAAATCTAGGTTTTAATAAAAATCTAGGTTTTAATAAAAATCTAGGTTTTAATAAAAATCTAGGTTTTAATAAAAATCTAGGTTTTAATAAAAATCTAGGTTTTAATAAAAATCTAGGTTTTAATAAAAATCTAGCAATTAATCTATTTAATATTGATTGGTGCTCATATATTTCAGGAAAAGGCTACCACGAAGAATATCCGCATCAAGAATGAAAATTCACCATCTTTATAAGTGTTCAATATTTGGAATATTCAACGAAATTTTTTTTACAGAAACAAAATGTCAATGCACAAAAAAAAAATACAGTATATACAAACTTTTCGTCAAATTTACTCATTCTTAACCTTCATATAACACTTAACCCTTTACGACCGGAATTAATTTTAAAAAGTTAAGATTTTATAAACTTCGAATGTGTCTAGTTAGTAGGCAATAGATAGTTAATATATAAACAGATTTTACCTAGTTTTGAAATTTCCTGAATTTTTTTTTCTAACATGTGATGCAATAGTCACACTCGTCACTAGGCTACACACATTCAATTTATCACAGCAAAGTCCTTTATTTTTTATGTGACAAATTCGTCACGCACGGTCATAACAAAAAAGAATCAAATTTTCAATTCAATAATTGATCTAATATCATTGTGTACGTTCAATTTATTCAACATATTGGCATTATGTTCTTAAATAGGCTTCAAAGAGATTTTCAGCTCTTCCAGCCAATCAGAAGTAAAATCTCAGGTATACTCTTAAAATTGAATTGATTACGAAATTACGAGTATTCCCTTTTGTGTAAATGAAATGTTTAAGCATATTGTATTGGTCTAGATTTAATAATAAGAATTTCAGGTGAGAGGAATTTAAGCATAGTACTCATTGCGAGTTTTAGGTTTTTAAAATATGGAATGAACCAAAAGAGTACACATCGCCAAGAGTAGGAGAGACATTTCAAGTCCGGATGACCCGTTACAGTAGTCAGTGTCACAGCAATAGACCAGACGAGAGTTGTCCTGGTCAGCTGAAGAGGAGAGAAACGGTTACTGTTGAGTGTAACGGTTACTGAGTGGTACCATTGGCAGCACTGAGTGGTACCATTGGCAGCACTTAGTGGTACCATTGGCAGCACTTAGTGGTACCATTGGCAGCACTTAGTGGTACCATTGGCAGCAATGAGTGGTGCCATTACTGAACTCTTTGTCATTTATGTTTACCTGAATTTGATTTAAAATTTGTTTAAATTAAATTAGTCGATTATTGGTTTAAAAGAATTGATAAATATTTACAATAATACTCGACCTCAACTTTTAACAGTGATATAATCAATGCTCAAAGAGCAGTTACATTGATAAATGATAAAGAGATATGAGCACCTGTCTCTAATCTAGAGTTACTCACTTCGAGATGCAATGTAGTGGAAGAATCCCTTAGCCACATCAGCTAAGTTGCACACTTGGCTCGGGACGCATCCTTTTTGAATATGACCTCCCACCACTCCTTTCTGGAAATATTAGTAGAAAATGAGGATATATGTAATTCTATTTATAAAAACGCTGCTTTGTTTTATTTTACTACATTTTAAAATTACCACCACGGGAAATTAAAAGATTGGAGTAATCTCTTAAATGGAGTTGATAGATTACATCCAACATCACAGGTTTTGAATATGACGTTAGGACAAAGGAGCCAGTTTAAGAAAGATTATTTTTAGAATACGTTTGAATATTACAGCAGTTGTCCATTAATTATCACCTTCTATAGAGTGTGTATTCTGACATGCGAGGTCTCTTTTTATATTTCCGCTATTCAGTGAATTACTTTAAGGTCCTCTCCAAGCATATTTTTTTATTACTTTAATCAACGAGGCTAATGTTTCTTATGATTTTTCTACAAACCCCTTGAAATTTGATAGCATATTTTCAATTTTACATGCTTTTAAAGATTTTTAATCAATTCCTATTTTACTTCCGACTTGCTAATTTTCAGTCTGAAGAAAAAGAATGTACACTATTTGTTTTGATTGTCAACTAGGTATTTGGTATAATAAATCCATTTAATATTCGTGTAAAGGTATATAAAGGTATAGAAAAGATAATATACTTTAGGAAACAATTAATATCTTTAAAAAAGGTTAAGACGCATTGTTTGTTTATAAAATTCAAATTTGAAATTAAAAAAAGAGTGTACCTACAATCATCTTCCGTGGCGTCAGGTTAGTGATTCGCACAATTGTTGCACAGAGTATTAAAAAAAATATAAAAACAAATAATAAAATATATACTGAACCCAATTGTATCCGGTTTGCAGAATAATGAACCTTAGTTCGATAATATTATGCAATAAACTCATTTTTCTCCCCGGAACCTGGAGAGGACCTTTAAGTTTCTAAGAATCTGAGTCAATGTGGAATGTTTATCATCAACTAGTTGAAACGAACTTAAAATTTATTAATGGTTGTTTGAAAAATTCTGATCTGTCTTTTCAAATTTTGGTTAACTGTGTCATAGAATATTATAAAGGACTTAAAGGGGCAGTTCAGTCAAAATCAAACTATCGCCAAATTGGTCCTAAATTGATTTAGTATATTTATTTAATTAACATTTTAATATTCGTTGATTTTAGAAATGTTTATATAAAAAGTATATTGTAAATTAGTGGCGCCATCTGTGGACTGTGATGGACCGACGTACTGATCATTGTAGTACGTAAACAAAATGATAACCAATCCCAGACTTTAATCTTGAATCTGTTATTATATGTTTGAAGAATTTGTGAAATTGAAAACTGTCCTTCGAGACAATTAGATTTAGTTTTGGAAAGAAAGCCATCTCTTCATGAATTAGCAGTTAATACTGTTGATAGAAAAATTGTTCACATGTTATCAGCTGTAAAATGTAAACAAATAGTACCAGAGTGGTGGCGCCATCTGTAGGAGGACGCAGGAACTAAATCGAATTTATAAAATATGATATATATCGATTATTATATTTTTTTCGACCGTTTAATTCTACAAGAATGCTTTATTCTTACTAAGTGATTGTTCAACATTAATATTATGAAAACAAAAATTGACTGAACTGCCCCTTTAATATTAATAGGATTTAAAAAAAATAGCTCATCATAATCACAGCTGACAGCTGACTTTGTTCTCACCAAGCAAGAGTTTTCTCCGCCCTGGCACTCCACCTCCGTCACCGAGCTGTACCAGTCGTCACAGGCCGTACACTGGTAACACTTCAGGGCAGAGCAACAGCTTACCAGGAGCAGAACCAGCAAAAGGGACACACCTTGGCGATACTAAGGAAAAAGAAGATACGTTGTGATATAGAGAGTAGTGACACAGATTATAATAGAGACATTTTGAATGTGACTGGTTGAATCGACTTATGAGTTTATTGATGAAATTTATTGACTATAATCAATTAGGTGTTTTCCAACACAATCAGATTATTACTAATGCGAATTAATCAGTATAGTTCGTATCCCCGGTAGATGGCGCAACACACTCTATCAACATGAAATAGAATTTATTTTAAAGTCTAAAATATATATGTTATAATAACAGAAGTCTACCGAACTTATTGTTTTTCCTATTTCTATAATACACTATACCAAAAAATATTCCCTGCTATAAAAACAAACACAAATAGGTAGGTATTAAAGTTTTTTTTCTAGTCTCAAATATTAGGATTTTTTTCCAAAAAAATGCTCCCTCAAACAAATTGTTCTATTCCGGCCAATCTGCCGGATTTAATTTACTAAAATATATACAATATAACCATAAATTTATTATATGAAAAATATTCAATGGCTACATTATCTATGGATAAAAAGATGATAAAGTAACGAGTAGATGTTGAAGGTCCTCTCCAGGCTCCGGGGAAAAAATATGTTTATTACATAATATTATAAAACTAAGGTCTAGGATCATTATTCTGAGCACCGCATACTATTCGCTTTTAGTATATATTTTATTATTTGCTTTATAAGCTTTTAATACTCTGTGAGCAACAATTCTCAATAATACTGATCTGACGCTAAAGAAAAAGATTGTACACTCTTTGTTTTGATTTTGAATTTATAATCGCACATTGCATTTTCGGGCTTTATTTAAGATTTCAATTATTTTCCTGAAATATATAAACGTTACTATAATAAGTTTCTGCAAGTTTACACCAATACAGGAATATTTAATATCGGATAAATTATACCTACCTAGTTGACATGCAAAACAAATGGTGTACATTCTTTTTCTTCTGACTGAAAATTAGCAAGTCGGAAGTTAAACAGGTAGAGTTTTTAATATAAAAATCTTCAAAAGCATGTAAAATTGAAAATATGCAATCAAATTTGATACGGTTTGCAGAGAAATGATAAGAAACGTTAGCTTCTTTGATTAAAGCAAAAAATTTGCTTGGAGGGGACCTTTAACTATACAAAAATAAAATCATTTAGCTACCACACAGGATGAGATAATTTGTCACTGTATAGTTAGTTACACAATGAAGAGATAAAGAAGATTTGATAAAATTGTGTGCTTTTACTTCACTCCCCAATTGCAATTGAAATATCTTATTTATTTGTATTAGTTTTACTAAAGGGATCTGGCAACACATACACATTTTAATTGTTATAATGAAATTCATAAAAGGCACATACAGTAAACATACCACGAAAATTAAATAAATTAGTAAATATTACTCAACTAAAAAATAAGGAACTCGTATATCTTCATTAGAAATTTAATAGACCTGCTATATCCACTTTATTCAGAATCCAAAATGTAACAATACATTAACTTAACTAAATTATTTATGAATATAGTGTATTCACCGTTAAGAATCAAGTATATTTTATATATTTCAAATCATCACGACCCACCACTTACCATTTTACTATTACGTTTGGGCTATCGATACAAATTCCTACAGCACTTGTGACTCCTCTTAGTAGAATATGTCTAGCGTTACTGAATGTGACAGAAGATTTGCAAGGCATATCAGCAAAGGAAGGACAACATCCTACGGATAATGTGTCACTTACTTGTTATGTTGTTATTGTGTCACAAACTGACTCAGCCTACCACTAGTCCAATAACTAGAGGAGTATTGGGTAAGAACAGCACTAGCTGACACATGGTAGATGCTAACAAGTATGGTTCACACGATCAGATCTTTGAAGTTTCTTTAGTTTTGCTGTAAAATATCGTCATCTGGGTGGGAGTGGGGCAAGGTCTGGATTTAGTTCATATGGGCCTACTTGGAAGGCCGAGTGCTGTCTCTTCGGAGCATCCCATGCAATTTTAATCTTTAATTTTCAATTCAAAGTAACGTCAATAGGTAGTTGTTTATAACTTGAATGACCCTATTTGTTTTATGAAAAGCTTATCTTCTTCGGCAAAAATAAATACATACAATTCTCAAGTCAAATGAAAACAATTATTGTTTAAAGAATATTTTATAAATATTCATTCATTTACATTATATATGAAGATTCTCTTTTCTTTCAATACTATATATGTCACTGTTGAATAAACTTAACATCGTACCGGATATCCTGATATTTTTAAATAGCCTTCATATGACATAGGTAAGTTTACAAGAGTTTGCCTTTATTTTAATGTTTCTTATCATTTCACTGCAAACTCCCAGAAATTTGATAACTTATATATAATTTCTATATGCTTTAAAGATTTTTTTAATCAAAACTTTCAAATAGCTGTTTAATATCAGACTTGCTTGTTTTCAGTCCAAAAAATATTCTGCCCCTTTTGTTTTGAATGTCAGCTATGTAGGAATATTGCACAAAATAGTGATTAATAATAAAGGGAAAATAAAGTCAAATTATTAAAGTTTTCTATATTAAAAAAAATAAAGAACTAAATTAGGATAGACAGCATGACACTGGAAGCTGGAGATCGCCATAGTATGAGTGAGTAGCCCCCAGTTGTGGTCTGCTGCATGAAAGTCACCTGTCCCTAGTGCCAATCAAACTGCTGCTGTAATATAAAAATAACTTACTACATTGTAATGAAATTGAAAACTGGAGCAAATTAGCTAAATAAGAATCCTCAAGATAATCATGCTCATTAAGCAGATGATTATAAAATAAATATGCAGTTTGACTAAAATAATAAATTAATAGGGTAACTCCACACCGTATGCCAAAGTATATGGAACATAGCTTCCACAACTAGTACAACACCAAATACAATAAATGTGTACTTACATCATTTGCACGTGGTATACAAGCGTTTAGTCGTCGCTCAATCCTTTATCCTTCTTCCCTTTAGACGTCCTACGTTCTCTCCTATTCTCGCTCCATTCATTCCCAGCTTCCACAATCTTCCCAGCTAGCCAAAGCCCTCCACGGCCTCACGGCCAATCTTGCAGGAGAGTTCACTCGCTCATGGTAGATACAAGGGACTTCAGTACGAAACAGATGATTGATGTTCAGGCTACCATAACAAAGTAGTTGATTTGACGAGAGACAGTGAGTACGTCAGTACCATACAAACACTGTGATGATACTGCCTTACTCAGCCACCTTTAACCTGGAAGTAAACCTCAAAGGAAGATTGAGGCGGGTCCACTAGTAGTCTCGTTTTGTAAGTACACAAATATTGTGAGATGTTACGAGACATACGAGTGGAGCCCAAACATATATGAATAATAATAAATAAAAGAATGAGGAAATAATTTTCCTAATAAATATTCAATCTATTATTAAATATTCGTTTTAAAGTATAAAATAAAAATTATTATTGAAACGTTTATATACTTCAGGAAATAATTTACACCCTAGACGAAAACCGGACATAAAAAGTTTTTTTATAGAATTCAAATTGAAAATCAAAACAAAGAGTGAACAATCTTTTTCTTCGGCATTATATTAGTGTTTCGGACAACTGTTGCGCACAGAGTATTATAAACTTTAAAAGCATTTAAACAAATTTATACTAAAACTAATTGTAAGCGGTTTGCAGATTAATGATCCTAAACCTAGCTATAATATCATATAATGAACTAAATTGTTCTTTCCCGGAGCCTATATAGAGGACCTTTAAGAAATTGATATATAAGCAACATAATACATGAGGTAGAAACTATGTTTAACTACCTATTAACATAACTAGAAAATACCTATAAAGATAAGTAGAAACTACATATAGGGAAGAACCGGGAGCATTCGGACACTTTTGGGGAAAAATGAATAATTTGCAAACTAATTCGAATTTAACTTTATAAAGATTTCTGTATGTAGATAAATCATTTTGCTTCAATTTTATTAAGACTGTTTTACAGTTTAAACCTTCATTCGTAAGTTATAAGACAAAATGTAAGAGAGGTTCATGTGTCCGAATGCTCCTTCTTAGAGGGAGATTTCGGACAAGCTGGAGCCTGGGAGGATGTTTCGTACAACATAAAAATGGTTAAAACATTAGGAATTTGGGTAATTAAACGATAGGATTGGATTCGGATTTACTAATTTAAATGAAATAAACAATAATAACTTGTTATTCACAGTAATAATTCATCATATTTCAATTTTTTTTATCATAATAATGTTATTCTAATGATTGAACATTTTCTCCAACAAAATATAGATTGCCCATGAGTAATCACTGTGAAATTATCCTTGTATTTAATAGCCAAATATCAAAAACAAATGGCATAACTATATCCTTTTACTTTGGGTTTAACTATTTCCTTTTTCTTGGAACTCATCAAAATTAGTAAATTACATCTTAATTATTTCATTGAATGTTTAAAGTATAGTCCATAAGTATAATAGATCTTGTTATACCTCCAATTTCAGCAGCTTTTCTGACAGATAAATCAAATGTTTTTTGAATACCTTCTTTATTACGGACTTTTATTTTATAAAGAAAAAGCATGAATACGATCGCTAAACTGTCAAATAAAGACACTAATATTAAAAGAAGTTGCAACTAATCTTATAAACGAATGCTATGTCAATTAAAATAACTAACTTTAAGTTCAGAATGCCCTTTTTAATAAGAATTACTTCAATAAATTTTCAATGGTGGACTGAATCGGATACAGAAGGAAGGTTCGGACACCGTCTGAACCAACCTAAACAGAAGTGTCCGATTCATCCCAAATGACACTTCAAAATTAAAAACATCACCATTTTTCTAATTTGATTTGTATTATTTTTTTAATATACCAAACATAACATAATATATTGATATAATTCATACCTTTGAGATTGAGAATCAGTTTCGTATTCATATAGTCCACACACGATCCAATTGAATCGCGAAAAATTATATCAATATTGAAGAAAACAGTAAATTACACCTCGTGGCGACACACTGCATCTCTGCACTGGATCACCTACTACTTCAATCAATTCACGATTAATTTTTAAAATATTTGAAAAAGATTACTACTAGAATTTAATAACAGACACAGGTCCTCCACCACTGCAGTACCATCTACTTAATTAGGGCGGAAAGTAAAAGTGTGGGCAGTAGCAGCAGTACTGACGAGGTGATAGTTGATACAGAGTTGCAGTAGTCCGTTTCACAGCAGTTGATCATATTCTCAGCATCAACTGAAAGGGAAAAAATTAGCCTTGAATCATCATAGCTCTCCTATGTTTGGCCTACTTACTAATCAATTAGTACCTACATACTTTAACACACTGGTTAGAGAATCAAAATTTTCCTATTCTTTGACTTTAACCAACTGGCTAGTATTGGCTTGTGTTTTAGCGGAACTGGATATCAACATATAATGAACAGGTCCTCTTATCTTTCTTTTTCGTAGCTAATTTCTCATTATGTCAAGATGACCATTATAAAAGTTATCAACTTTACTGTGTGTAAATATTTTCTCTTTAAACTATACCTATAGGTCAATTAATGCTGCCAGCCTTATATATAGCTCTATAATATGTCTTACACATATTATCGGATTAGTTAGATCAAAGTGAATAATTTTCAACTTAAAAAAATATATCAACTATTGCTATAATTTTTAAAAACTGATCTTTAAATTGAAAAAAAGAGTCGATGTTACTAACCAAAATGATTCCATTCTCAATATTATACCCATACAGTGATCTTTAATTTTTGTGCAAGTATACATGATATGTGTATTGACTAAACTCTTAAAACCAGTTGATAAATTCGACATTATCTCTCGATAATAGTGAAGTTCTAGTAGCTAGTCAATTTGTATCACTTTAAAATGAGAATAATATTGTGTTCGTTTTTTTTCTACTGTCATATAAGCAGTGCAGAGTCTTACTTAGACTTGAAGCTAAGAACAAACTGTAGAAAAAAATAGCTTTGATTTTTGCACTATTATCATTGGTTAAATAGCTTCCAAAATAGCACCATGATGGTGAGTAGAAACATTTTCTAAGACAAATATCTGCAATGGTTGCAATTATCTCACCTTTTTCTGCTCCAATGGTTGAGCTGATGAGGTCATTGTAGATACCACGCAGACCTTTTTCTACATTGGCTACATGGCAAGTATCGCTCTGAGAGCAGGACTTATCAATTCGGCTACCAAACACCGTTTTCTGGGTATGGAAGAATAATTAGGTCCGTTGAAATGTTCTCAAAATGAAGCGAAAGGAATATTTTAGAGTCATAGATCAAATAAACTGAAGAAAATCAATTAGACGTAAGATGTAATACTTCGTACACTCTTTATATATGTAATATCAAGGAAAAGTGTTTCCGTCAACTGTCGTATGCGATATTTGGCCTTTCTTAATTTTTGCATCTGGTATTGTAAATAGCATTCTTCCACTTGCATAGGCCTCCCATGAAGGAGAAGTTCATTGCAGGGGTGAAATATTGGGGTAATTGAACTGGACTTCCTCTCAGCTATTGGCTGAAAGCAAAATCTTAACCTGCAAAAAATATTTATATAAGGAGACTGAAATTTGAAAAAAATAGCTATTATCAACCTTGTAAGTATCACAATTCCAAGGATGTAGCTACCTAAAAATGATAGAATTGAACAAAATTTCACATAGCTAGAAATATTGTTTAAAAGTTAGAAATATCGCGTACCATAAACCGCGTTACAGTTGGAACTAGATTATTGTTACGCATCTCGAGCAATTGGATGGATACACTTTTCTGCCATGTAAAATAACTTATTATTTATTATACTGAACTGATATTTATATACGATACTAGTAATACATAACAATCTTCTCTACAATTTTTTTTACACTTCCTATAGTACTACATAGGAGAAAGCGAATTAGTTTATCTTGATAGTCTAATGTTTGGTTAAGGGAGCTTGAATATTTTAACGCTTTTTGTACATTATGTTCAACATCGTTGTATTGTAATTTTAAAAATCTATCATTGAATAAACAGTTTTAATTAGGTTATTGAGAAATGATTCAAACAACTGAAATGGTGGAGTTGAATGGATTAATAGTTACTGAGATTTTACTTTAAGTTAAATTTCGAGTTAAAGAACAGTTTCATATATTCGAACATAAAAGGAGAATGGAACAGTTCTATAAGTTGGAACTTAGAATTTACTTGCGTTGTTTTCTTTACTGATAATTTTAAATTGTTGTATATATGTGATTAAAAAGTGAACTGTAGTTTAATTGTTTCATGTAAAATGTAAGACACTTTCTCTTAATTTTTTGCTTCTAAAGCGAAAAGTTTTTCAGGCTTAATTTTCCTATAACTATTTCATATGTATACGTTGTATTTTTTTTTGTAGGAAGTAGTTGAATCCCGAACACCTACTTCAAATGTAAGGGAATTTTATATTTATATATATATATTTATTTTTATAATATTTACTGACTCTGCAAAAATTATTTCCAGAAGAGCACTCGCCAATGTATCCTAGTTGTCCCTCTTCACAGTCAGAACAATGGTAGCAATACAGACTGGAGGAGAGGCTCACCAGGCACATCAGCACCAGGGTGGTGATTATGGATCGCATCATCTGAGAGAAACAATTGGAAAATGAACAGGATATTATCTTCTAATAATTGCGAATTTTGAAAATTATATGAAGACATGTATAGCTATAAAAAATTGTCATTGATTACTGAATATTATTTTTCAGATATTTCCTTATCTTCGCATATAAATTTGCTGCGTGAAGTGACCTTCCAACTAAAGAGTGTATTGTTTTGACGGGATGCTCTATGAGCTTTAATGATAGAACATATACTTACAGAAGTCAAATATGTTCATTTTCTCTTCAAGAAAAGATGTAAGTAAATCACTAATGATTTATTAGATTTTTATTTATTGAACATAAGTTGCACCCTTCCAAATAGAACAAGGCCGTGACTTCTTGATCATTACAATGCTTTCTATGCGAAAAAAGGGTAATATATGACCCAAAAAAAGCTAGAAGCTTTGATAATAATCCTAAACTAAAGAAGAATAAAATGCATAACCATTAATATATTAAAATAATTAGAATTAAAAGAGTTACAATTCATAATACAGAGTAGCAAAAAGTACTAGATTACAGAATCACATTCATATACAAGACTCTAACTATAGCAGTGCAACACTGTGATAAACTACCAATTCAACTGTTAATTGAAATAATTGTATGAAATTTAAAATGTTCCATTTATTTTGACTATTATAGCACAAAATTAGTTATCTATTTTTAAAAATTATTTGATGTGTGAAATAACTAATAGGGAGAAAGTAGATCGTCAATCAGTAACTATTTACTGATTAGCTAGTAAATAGTTACTCATAAATAATATATGAATTAAATACTTTTCAGATGCAATCTTATCTAAGAGAGCTGTTATCAATGACTCAAAATTATCATTCATTCAACTGATAAAAGTAGAATATGTAAATCAATTTCTATAAGTAATTACAAATAATAAAGTAATTATATTCACTAATTATATTATCACTAGAGCCCGGATTTCTATGCTCTAACAGAATAACAGCATAGAAAGCTATAAAAGCATAGATGATCTATGCTTTATAGGCATTAATCTATTTTGCATACAAAGCATATAAAATTCTATTTCAGGATAATTTTGTCTATGCTACAGCATGCAAAACTCTATTTAGGAGATATTAGAGTTTATGCTACAGTTGCTCCATTTTCTATTTACAATTTTTTTGTTGTTGTAATATTTTAGCAAGTCATTTAGTTCCAAGTCCTCGTAGTCTTAACAACTCATTAATAAATAATACCCAAAGTTAAGCGGTCTGATAACGTCTCTATACGAAATTTAGTTGATGAATGCAATGAAAACGTTATTTTGAAATGCAAGCCATGCAATGTGAAGCTGAGTAGCTACAAGAAATCAAATGCTGTATCACAGTTTAAAACAGCGAAACATTGGCGTAAGAGTGTAAATTTTGTAGATTTGAATGAGGATGATGTCAACATGATACCAACCATATTGTAGCAAATAATCCTGGATTGCAACTCATAGATACGTAGCATTATCGCTGGAGTGAAAGAGGTTGAAAGGACACAAAATGCAATGTATTTCATCTGTTGCAATGAAGTAGAAAGAAGCTTTTCAAAACTTAAAATTGTTTATTGTTAAATTATTTATATTCTAAATATAGCTACTATTATTTTTATCTAGCTAGATGAATAAATAATTAATTCTCATTATTTACCATATATCGTTATATAGAGACTCATTTTTCTTGTTCTAATATTTGTTAGATATTAATGAAACTTTAGCTGTCTCTAAGTAGAACTGAGAATCTGGAAAATTATCGTTTATGGCTATTTGTTGCTATATTATTTAATTGTCATATATTAATAAAAATGCGATTCACAAAATGTGGTTCGATTTCCAATTCCATTTTTAATAATTACAAAAAATGTACTTCGATAATTTTCCATTTAAAACGGGAAACATTATTCAACTTTATATATACAACTTCAAAATTAAAGAAAAGTATACGTAATTAAGTCTACCATTTGACTCATACGGCATGTTTTTAATGATTTTGAATACAGAAAACGTTATTTGAGGTATAATTAGTCAATTTATAACGGCATATTTAGCATAGATTTGAGCTATAAAGCATATTTTTAAGAGCATATTTTGCATAGTTTTTAGTGCTATTTCGCCTAGATTGAAAGGGCATAGAAATCCGGGCTCTAATTATCACATTTCAAATTGTAATACTGTGTAGGTTTTTTTTTTCACAAGACACAAAATTCGACAAAGCAACCAAGGTTAATGAGGCCCATGTGGGCGCAAGGTCCCATTTAAGCATGCATTCTGAAGACATAACCATATTGGTACTGTGTGGCTTTTTACAAACTAGGCACATATAGTGACAGCATTGGCTGCTAATGTTGAAACCATCTTGACCCAAGATGATGCCGAGGATGATGATGGGGCCACGATCGGATATTGAACTAGACAGAGGTAAAAAGAATTTTAATAAAATGCCTTTACAAAAACAGTTGAGAATTCTATTTTTCTACTTTAAACTTCAAAGAATCTTAGAATCATAATATCATAATGGTAATCCTTCAGATAAATGTATATAACAGTTTATTAATGATAAATACATTATTTTAATAACTATATTCCCGGTGCTTCACGATTCATAGTACCTATATTTTATCAATAAAAAGTACAGTTTGCATTATGTCGGTGTGTACTATTAACATAATAATGTAATTGCTCTTAATACTCATTGTAATAGTTTGATAATATGATAAACAATGGTGTAATATTATCTGTTTATTGAGATGAGAAGGGCAGGGCAAGCAGAGGAAGTGTTCGGCGCTTTTATTACTATACACTGCGTTTGTACGTAATCAAAAATACGCCCTAACAACTCAAATACAATATAGATACATTAAATAGGGAGTATCAAACAGTTACCTTTATTAGTATTGGAGTAGGTAGAATGTGCTGTCAATAACTGGGAAGAGATGACTGTTCAATGGGGATGCGGAGAGCGACGCACAACCTTACTGTCTGAGAGAAAAAGAGTCTATCACTTTAGACTTTAGAGGATCACTAAAATTCCCCGTCACTTACTGATTAGATAAAAATGTATATTTTTTATAAAAACCAAATTAATAATTTATGGCGTATACTCTGTATATGATTTGTATACAACTTATTGAAGTGAATCAATGACTTTGAAGGGGACCGTGTTTCCTGTAAAGAATTTTTGCTTTTAAAGTTAGGAATTTGAGAGTATGATAGTAAATGATTCCAAAGTTTCTGACCAACTTTTGTTCAAAATATTTTTCGAAATTTGTGATCCCTCCCAACCTCAAATAGGATATTTTTAAATCGTTATTTCTCTATGAATGTTTCATATAGAAACAAATCAATTTCATCATCACAGTCAGAAAATTTCACACTACAAATTTATGAAGCGTTTTTGTCGATTTCTTTTTTATAACTTAAAATAATATTTTTTTTTTGATAAAATGAAAGAATGAGTTTAAATTTTAGAAAAATGAAAAAATTCTTTGAAGTGGGTAAAACTATGGGAAATTTTACAACTTTCCGTTTGTTTCTATTTGTAAAACCCACTCAGAAATAACGAATAGAAATCTGAAAATAAATCTTTCCGGGGGAGCCAATTTTCCGAATTTTAGTAGAAAAAAATTTGTTTAAAGAGCATTTTTTGATTGTTTTGAGCTCTAATATTGTAATACGTTTCCAGGAGACTGAGTGATGTCATTCGTGCAAAAAAATAAAATTCAGTTACTTTCAAATTTTAAATCCCTCCCTGAAAAAAATATATTGGGGTACTTTCAAACTGTTTCACCGCGTACAATTTTGAGGTACAGACATGGGACTTTATTTTTTAAAAACTTAGTTCTCTACGAAGTTACATAGAGTTTACTTCTAAATTCGTATCAGAAAGTTCGAAAAGTATAATTTTCCAAAAAAATATCCTAAAACATTGAAATATACTATATATACTATCCATATACTATTTCACACATTGAGAAATTTGTAAAAATAAACGTTTGTGATTTTGTAACAAAATTTTGAAGAAAATGAAACAAACTCTATGTCTCTAGAATTAAAATCAAAAACTGTACTAGTAGATGCATATTCCAGTTATCCGGGAAACTGTAGGGCGTTATTTTATGCAAAAAATAATCGATTTTATCAGATGTTAGGAAAAACATTATACAGTCCTCTTAAATTAACATTAAAGCTGAAAATTTAGAGTGAGAAGAGTGACTGTAAATAAATAAAATCCGAAATTGTGTTGCGAAGATAAAACTTCCTTCAATGAGCGATTAACGTAAAACACCAACATCGTTTGCTACCCGATTATTCCTAATCAAGTCAACTACCATATTAATAAATCCTTTAAATTCATATAGCTTATTAAAATAAAACGATATTAAATTCAAATGCAATTTCAAAACCATACGACAACACTCTATAGAATTACCGCAGATGGTGCAAGGACAATTCGCTGCAGACAATTCGTCGCCCTATTTTTTAGTTCACCATAATGATATTACATATTTATCCATCAATTTCATATTTCAGTTCACCAAGAAATTCACCATATTTTTCCGTTCTTCCAAATAATAATCGATCATTGGAAATCAATCAAATCATTTTGCATTAACTATTCTCCATTTACGAACTGGAGTAAGGACAGCCTATCCGTATTCATCAGCTGAACTTCTTTATGTCAGTAGTCTCACGCTTCTCTCACAGCTAATAACTCCTTTCGATTATAAGGTAACCACAACTCAATGGGAATATGTCAACTTACTGAAGGCACAGATGAATGCTATCTCGACACTGTCGCGAAGAAACTACTGTTAGAATCAATATATTCCACCAACTATTATATTTCTCCAGTGAGTCCTTTGAACATTGTATAAAATTCTGACCTTAAAGTATGAAAAATAGCGTCTTTTAAAATTAAAAAAATATAATAAATTAAGTTGAATAAAGTCGCACACAAGACCAATCAAGGAAGAACGTAATGGAATGGAAATGCAAACCTTAAAATTTGGAAGAATTTATTCGATATTATAATACAAGTATATAAATTGTTTCCATCTTATTTCATTAGACAAACAACTGTTTTATTGAATTAACTTGACTATTAAGTAATGTTAATAATTGTGACACTTTGGAAATGATAGAAATAAAATTGCAAACCTGGAAAAAACAGAACTGCAAAGTGTGAACGAAAAGCGTATCGCAATATGGGTTTAAGCGTAAGGATTTAGAACAGTTACACTACACGAGAAATTAACGCTAGGTTGAATCTCAGTATTGAGGAGTAACTATTGTAAAGTTTATATTGAACATTACTGAGCAAGAAGAGGCTAGGTACTAAAGCTAGTAACATAATGTGTAGAAATGAAAAGTTCATCAATCCTAACATTTTAAGAAATCATTAGCAAATTTTCGAGAACAAGTAAATCATTAAAAATCATCAGTGAACCACTCGAAGGAAAAATGCCTCAACATGAAAAAACTATTAATAGTTTCAAGAGAGTTTACGCAAAATTTATTGTATAGCGCTGTGAACAGAGTATATGACGTGAGAGATGTTGTCTCTAATGATTGTATTTGAAATACCCGTCCCTATCAAAATGGTCAGAAGATTTTTGATATAAAAGGTGCAAAAGAGAGTATATGTATTATAGTGCTGGTATTATCCTTGCATAGAAATTCTATATATTCACATCAACGACATTTACAAAAAATTTAATATCCACAAAAATTTCAACTAAATAAAATTTAAGATCATCAAGGGAACGACCTAATTATATGGATAGTAACCAAGGTGGTCAAATAGAAAGGTAATACAATAACTGGAAAATGGAAGAGATAAATACTTCTTTGTAGTTAATGTTAGTTACACTATACTAGTTGATATATAAGCGACTTAATACATGAAGTAGAAACTACCTATTAACATAGTAGAACCTACCTATTAACATAAGTAGAACCTACCTATTAAGATAGGTAAAACCTACCTATTAAGATAGGTAAAACCTACCTATTAAGATAGGTAAAACCTACCTATTAAGATAGGTAGAACCTATCTTAGATAGGTAGAACCTATCTAAGATAAGTAGAATCTATACCTATTAAGATAGGTAAAACCTACCTAATAACATAGTAGAACCTACCTATTAACATAAGTCGAACCTACCTATTAACATAAGTAGAACCTACCTATTAAGATAAGTAGGAACTACCTAATAATATTAGTAGAACCTACTTCATCAATGCATATTATTCATACTGTATAACAATACGTTTTTCTCAATAAAATCTACCTATAATGATTACTACAGTTCACCACTAATGGAGAAAATATTTCAAGAAGGTAATCAACAGAATTTAATAATAGAAACTGGTTCCCGATGCAGTACCATCTACTTAATTAGGGCGGTGAGTAAGAGAGTGGGCAGTAGCAGCAGTACTGACGAGGTGATAGTTGACACAGAGTTGCAGTAGTCGGTTTCACAGCAGTTGATCATTGTGTTCTCGGCATCAACTGCAAGGAAAAAATAAAAAGCCTCGCTGTAGCCAAATATTTAAAATCAAAATTGCACTAAATTATTCAAATAAATTTTTCTATTGTGTTTATAAAAATGAGTTGAGGACTAAAGCATTAAATGTTTTCTTTCAGAATTATCAGTTTATAGCTCATTCAACAACCAATAATAAAGTAGCAAATGAAATTTTTATTCGCATGTCACTAGGTGAGTTAGCGAATAATTTCACCAACCGAATCATTTCGCTAATTACTAGTAGATCAGTACTCTCCTAGTCTCTGGTCATATGACTAGTACATCAGTACTCTCCTAGTCTCTGGTCAAATGACTTGTGGATCAGTACTCTCCTAGTCTCTGGTCAAATGACTTGTGGATCAGTACTCTCCTAGTCTCTGGTCAAATTACTAGTGGATCAGTACTCTCCTAGTCTCTGGTCAAATTACTAGTGGATCAGTACTCTCCTAGTCTATAACCATCTGGCTAGTATTTGTTAATATATAAGACAATACGAGTTTAACAGAATGAAGTAAATGAAGTATCTAATAAACCCTTCCAATTCTCATCTTTCTTTTTCGTAGCTAAAAGGCTACGACTTTTGCCGCCGCCCAGAAGAGAGCCTACACGTGGTGGCGGTGTGGCTCAGAAATGGGTTCGAAAGTCTCTTCAACCCCCCGCCCTCACTCTGTGGGAACGCGACCCGAGTGTCACCCCAGGATCTGCCCACCCTCATACACACACAGCCCCAGAGCGTTTTTTTCGCAAGGGGGGAGTGTGAGTCGGCATACTTTTCCCCTATAACTCTCCTACTCTTACTCTCCGGTGACATTGAAACCAATCCTGGTCTTTACACGTGTCCAACATGCAGTCTTCTCTGGACCCGCCGAACAGGAGGAATTCAGTGTGAAGCCTGTAGTAGCTGGACACACTACAATAAACGCTGCTCTGGGGTCCACCAACACAGACATATCGCACAGGGTTAGCGGTGTAAAAACTGTCACCCTTCACACAACATTACTCCAACAATACTCCCAACCCCACTCCTGTCTCTCCTACTGTTGCTTCTGCCTCTCTTCTATCTACATCTTCTCCTATCACTCACCCTATTCTTCCACCTGTTCCTGCACCTGGCCCTCCTGGTTCTCCCCTTCTTCAATCTCCACCTGTCCCTCTCACTGCTCTTTCTACACCACCACATATACCACACACTACGGTGTACGGACACAACAACAACAACGACTTTTACCCTACTTCGATGTTGAGTTGCTTCCAAAATAACATCATACTGGTGGGTATAAAATTTCTATCGAATAGCTATTGCAATTACCTTTTGCTCCGCCACTAATTGAGCTGCTAAGGTCACTGAAGATGTCACGCAGACCTTTCTCGACATTGGCAAACTGGCAAGTAGCGCTCAGAGAACAGGACTTCTCAATGCGGCTACCTAGCACCATTTTCTGTGAATGGAAGAACAATTAGGTCTGTTGAAATGTTCTCATAGAGTCATAATGAGAAGAAAAAAATATTTGAAAGTTATAAATGAAATTACATAGAAGAAATGAATTAGACCGATGATAGTTGATATATGTATACAGTATTATAACAGATATTACGTAAAATGTGCGAAAAACGAATTCGATTATCTTGATAACCTAATATTTGGTTAATGGGTCCTTGAATAGCTTCTAACTTTCTATTTTTGTGTAGTCTATTATGTTCAACAACAATACTGCAATTAGCAACATACATCTTTGAATAAAAAATCTCAATTATGTTATAATAAATATAATTGAGATTTATTACTCTTGTAAAACCATTATATTTATTTCCCTACTAATTACTGACTCTGCAAGAGCTTTGTCCAGAGGAGCACTCCACAGGGTGTCCCCTCTGTCCCTCTTCACATCCAGAGCACTGGTAGCACCTGAGACCGGAGCAAAGGCTCACCAGGCACATCAGCACCAGGGCAGTGATCATGGAGCGATTCATCTGAGAGAGAGGAGGAATTGGCAAATGAAAAGGTTACTTAACTTTTTGCAAAGTTTGAGAATATATGTTGACATGTATGAAAACATCTTCAACCTTTTAAAGTAATACTGAACATTAATTCTTAGTTATTTCCTTGCCATTTCGAAACATTGTTCTCTTAATAAATTTATCTACTTTATTTCGTCATTACCGACTAAAAACATATACCTACTTCCAGAAATAAATTTAGAAGTGAGTTGCATTTTTCTATTCACGTAAAGTTGTAAGTAAATCTTTACGTTTTTAGCTAACACTTATCATTAAGTAAACAGGTTTTCATACTTAGTTTAAATGACTAAATAGTATCACAAAAATGATAAAGAGAAAACTGCTTTTTGTTAGTGAGAGGAAAGCAGTATTTAAATAACCTATATCTTTGTTTCGTGTACAGAATGAATAACTTCATGAGGCAAATTTGGCATACATTAGTAATAATTATACATTGAAATAGAGTAAGCCATCTTGGTGCTAGTGACTACTGTAGTAGCTGGGTAGTTTTGAAGTAGAAGTTGTGATGTTTTGGATATTGTCACGTAGAGACTGTAGAGTGTCTAAAAATATCTTTAGAACTATTACCGTGAAGTGAGAAGGAACAACTAATGAAGCTGGTACTTAACTAACATACAATTATATGGAGGGGAATATTAACAAAATATAACTTTTAATTGTCACTTTATTAAGTCCGATGTTTACTCACGACACGTGGCATTATTTTTACTGAAGAATAGTCATAAATATGATAAATTTTGAAAGGAACATGTGTTTTAGAGGAGTCCATGAAGAGCTTGCAGAGTTATTTAAACCGAACTCTGAGTTCTGCAGCCCTCGGCAAGACTCCTGCTTACTAAAATATAATTGAATAATTGAGCAACCAATTTTATAATAATTAAGCAATCAATTAACCAAGTGAAGTCTTTTAGCCTGAGGGGAATCACTTTTAACAGTTGTAGAAATGAACACCTATTTCTTTCAATTTTATTCCGCATAATTCATGAATGAAGAGAAAGCAAAGTACATTAAAGACATCTTAAACCAGACAAAATATTAGTGAATAAATAGAAAAAGAGTAGCAATATTACTAATGATGTTAGTGTGGTCTTACAGATGAGCAACCTATGTAAATATTTAAAACTAATGTTCTTTTGAGCAATGCAAAAAACTATGAAAATTCTTGAAATTAGTCAACTGTTTAATGATAAGAATGAGTAATGTCGAGATATCGCGGCATATGACATATAAGATCTACTGCTATTTCTTTGGAATGTACTATTTCTTTGGAATGTGCTATTTCTTTGGAATGTACTATTTCTTTGGAATGTACTATTTCTTTGGAATGTACTATTTCTTTGGAATGTGCTATTTCTTTGGAATGTACTATTTCTTTGGAATGTACTATTTCTTTGGAATGTGCTATTTCTTTGGAATGTACTATTTCTTTGGAATGTACTATTTCTTTGGAATGTACTGTTTCTTTGGAATGTGCTATTTCTTTGGAATGTACTATTTCTTTGAAATGTACTATTTCTTTGGAATGTACTATTTCTTTGAAATGTGCTATTTCTTTGGAATGTACTATTTCTTTGGAATGTGCTATTTCTTTGGAATGTACTATTTCTTTGGAATGTACTATTTCTTTGGAATGTACTATTTCTTTGGAATGTACTATTTCTTTGGAATGTGCTATTTCTTTGGAATGTACTATTTCTTTGGAATGTACTATTTCTTTGAAATGTACTATTTCTTTGGAATGTACTATTTCTTTGAAATGTACTATTTCTTTGAAATGTACTATTTCTTTGGAATGTACTATTTCTTTGAAATGTACTATTTCTTTGAAATGTACTATTTCTTTGGAATGTACTATTTCTTTGAAATGTGCTATTTCTTTGGAATGTACTATTTCTTTGGAATGTACTATTTCTTTGAAATGTACTATTTCTTTGAAATGTACTATTTCTTTGAAATGTACTATTTCTTTGAAATGTGCTATTTCTTTGGAATGTACTATTTCTTTGGAATGTGCTATTTCTTTGGAATGTACTATTTCTTTGGAATGTACTATTTCTTTGAAATGTACTATTTCTTTGGAATGTACTATTTCTTTGAAATGTACTATTTTTTTGGAATGTACTATTTCTTTGGAATGTACTATTTCTTTGAAATGTACTATTTCTTTGAAATGTACTATTTCTTTGGAATGTACTATTTCTTTGAAATGTACTATTTCTTTGAAATGTACTATTTCTTTGAAATGTACTATTTCTTTGAAATGTACTATTTCTTTGGAATGTACTATTTCTTTGAAATGTACTATTTCTTTGGAATGTACTATTTCTTTGAAATGTACTATTTCTTTGGAATGTACTATTTCTTTGAAATGTACTATTTTTTTGGAATGTACTATTTCTTTGGAATGTACTATTTCTTTGGAATGTACTATTTCTTTGGAATGTACTATTTCTTTGGAATGTACTATTTCTTTGGAATGTACTATTTCTTTGGAAAGTACTATTTCTTTGGAATGTACTATTTCTTTGGAATGTACTAAACTAACATTATTATATCGCTTGTTTCATAAACACAAAAACATGTATGTTAGAGTTATCCATATAGACATATAAATCATAAAATGCTGATCATTTTGGTAAAAAAAATCATCATTGTAACTCAAAATATACCTCTAGAGAGGCTAAATGTCCTAACGATATACCATTAAATGTACGTACATTACAAGTACTAAAATGCCTCTCCTGAAAAATAGCTTTTTTGAAGTTATGACAGTGTTCTCGCAAACAAGCGATATATGAAAATGGTTGGTTAATGTCACCACCATCACGTATAGATGAATTTTAACGCCATTCTCTAACGTGAGATCAAACCATAGACACTGGAGATAAATCAAGTCACGCACGCATGTGCAGAGTACGTGTACGCAACCGCGCCTAGATCATGCCTAGTAACTAGAAAGAGAAGGTTAGGGGAATTAGAGAAAATAACCTTAGTAATATTCAACGTTATCTATTTATCTCAGTATTTTCTACATATGATTTAGTAACTCTAATGGAATTTTTGTAAAACCACAAAAAATTATAAACTTGAGGAATCAATTCAATAAAACCTAATAATATTTCAGAAGAGTATAAAATTGAAACGAGAGACAGTAACTTAGATATATTGTGCTATAGAAAGTAACAAAATACTCTTTTGAGGATTATATTAACTATCTTTTAAGTTATTCGTTACCAGTCAAATACATTGACTGATTGGATCAAATGAATTAATCAACTATCAAGAAAAATAGTCTATAATTGAATAAAATTTGAAATGTTCAATTACCAATCCATTCAAAATTTATCTAATGGCTGCTGCAATAATCAATCAGGTTATTGAGACTAATTTCAATTGCAAAGAAAGCAATAAAGTCTTACGCCATTAACTTATTTAGGTTGATATGTTACTTAAATAAAATGTAATAATTACAATAAAAATTACTTATTATAAAATCTCAGGATGAGATTGAATAACTATGGTTTAAAAGTCCTTTGTATTTGGTACAAACAATATAGAGATAGTTACTACCTATAGAGGAGATAGGTAATAACTATAAATCTATGGGAACATTGGAAAAATAAATAACTAAATAATCTCAGAGATAAAGGGGGATAGAAATGCTTGAACAGAGAAATGAGAGAAAAAGTTTGGGAGCCAATGTTTCATAGTATTGTGATTTAGTAGATTAACATAAAAAGATGATGCATTTCTGGTGAATAAAACATTATGATCACCCAAAGAGACAATGAATAAATATTTACTCATTAATGAGTGACTAATCACTCATTAATTATCTATTGATTAAATACCTTTCAAATGCAATCTTATCTAAGATAAGTGATAGCTGTTATCATTCACTCAACTGCAAGATGATGAGTGACATCAAATTGTCATTCATTCCACTGATAAAAGTTCAACATGTAAATCCATACCTATAAGCAATGACAAACAACGTAATCATATCCACTAATTATATTAACCACATTTCGAATTAAAATATTGATTTATCTTTGAATATATCACATAATGAATTCCTTTTCATTTAATTTCACCTCTTTGGTGATGTTTTACTAATTTTTCGCTGAAAATTGAACTAACTATTTCAAAATAAGATATATTAAAGGCCAATAATAACCGAATAGAAAGTATGTCACTCAATAAGTACACATGTGAGTCACGTCCATTGACATACTTTAATTACTGCAATTGTTAGACAGACAATGCAGGTGGCCGGGGATCAAGGTGAGGCTAATTAGTTGTTTGTCTTCTCCCATGAAGTTCTTTGCAAACTGAAGACTGACAATGCAGTGGAACAAAATAGAGACCTAACTTCTTTGTGGCAACACAGGAAGATATCAAAGAATTGGTTAATAACAACTGAAGTTACAATTCACAGCTGAAAATGTACAGAGTCTTTATAATTCTAATGAATAGAGGTGCAATAAAAATAAATTGTTGGAAAATTATAATAAATTATAATGTATGTTGGAAATAAAAGGCAGTTTGGCAATTATAATAATTTCCTAGATAATCTCAATGATACTGTATAGTTAATTCAGTAATTGATAGCATCTTTGTTGCCAACCAACATAAACAAATACATACATGTTGAAAACAAGGAAAAGATACAGAAAACATAGAAATGTAGAGACAACTTCCTTCAAACTGAAATAACTTACTAGGTAAATAACTTACTAGGTAACTAACTTACTAGGTAACTAACTTACTAGGTAACTAACTTACTAGGTAAATAACTTACTAGGTAAATAATTTACGAGGTAAATAACTTACTATGTAAATAACTTACTAGGTAAATAATTTACTAGGTAAATAACTTACTAGGTAAATAACTTACTAGGTAAATAACTTACTAGGTAAATAACTTACTAGGTAAATAACTTACTAGGTAAATAACTTACTAGGTAAATAACTTACTAGGTAAATAACTTACTAGGTAAATAACTTACTAGGTAAATAACTTACCAGGTAAATAACTTACTAGGTAAATAACTTACTAGGTAACTAACACAATAAAAAGCTACGCCATAGAGAGAAATAAGCTACACCATAGAGATAAATAAGCTACGCCATAGAGAGAAATAAGTTACGTCATAACTATGACATCATACTGCAGATGGTGACGTAATGAAATGACATCACCTTCTGTGTTTCATTATTTATAGACAATGGACTACTATGGATAAAAAAACAACTTCCGAAACAAAGGGCATGCAAAATGAAACATACAAATGAAAATCATCATTAGTTATGTTTTAATTAATGTAACACATTGTTTGAGTTATTTCATAGTATATTGCTTCTGTGTTAATTAATAAGGCATAATTAGTTATTTTGGCATAGATTAAATAAAAATATAAATGGATTAGGTTTCTTATGACACCCAATAATTAGAAGCAAAATTCCTTAGATTGTTTTATATACTTACATTTATTGCATGCAATGAATGGCTACTTCCTATTTACCATATTATTATTAAATATAAACGCATTTCTATTCATAAATATTTATTAACGTAAAAAAGTATAAAATAATGCAATGCTTAAGCCATGACCATGAAGCATTAAATTATATCTATCATGATTAATTTATTATTTAGTACGATATTATAAGTGGCTTTACATACACGCATTTACACTCTATAGAAGTTACAGAAAGTTAATAACAAATATTGCCTATAGTGTTGTTAAAAAATACAAAACTGTACAATGGTACAAGTTACGAATTTTCGGCCAGTTTCACATCTTCGGTCATACAAGAAAAACAGTATACATAATAAAAATTTAATAATTATTATAACGTTTTCTTATATGACCGAAGATGTGAAACAGACCAATAATTCGTAACTTACCCTATCAATTATCTATCATGTGCATCAAGAAGTGTGCAGTACAACAAACTAGCGGATACAACAAATTACATACATTAAATCATTAAATGATGAAATAAAATGAATGATTGCATCATACAAATTTATATTCGTAATACAGTCAAATATAAAATTTTAAAAAATGAAAGAAAATATTTATTTAATTATTTGGATAATTTATTAATTGAGTATATATATGTTTAATATTAATTTTTACTTTAATCAAGAACAAAAAGAGAAATAACATAGAAAGATGTAACTGTCGGACTAATGAGACCTTCCCCCTAAACGTCATAAAATGTGGTCTAGGCTGATTTTCCGAAACCAAATTTGCCAAAAACTAATTTGCCGAAACGAAATTTCCGAATACATGTTTTCCGAATCCCGAATTGGCCGAAAACGGATTTGCCGAAAGACGAATTAGTAGAAAATCAAATTTAATGTATATAAAAATAACATTATGTTGGACTTTGTAGTTCTCATCATTATATTTTATGCATATAAAAACACATTAATTTTCTTATGAGTTTGACATTACTATTGCTATATAAATTTGTATTCCGCTAATTCGGTATCATTTTGCTAAATTCATATATCTAACTGTATCCATTAAATATTAATATGTATGGCATTAGTAAAAAAGGGTTGATAGAAATAAATCTTTTTACCAGAAACAAATTTATTCATGCAAGTGACACTATTGTTGAAGCTAGAAGTATATTGGGAAGATATAAACATATGTTATTGTTATATTATTTATTACTAACAATTTTATATTTTAAACGCAATAAATGGAATAAATATCAATAATATCAGTCACAAAACACCTTCTGGATGGTATAGTATTAACAACTGAATAAAAAATATACAGTAAACATGGAATATTCACAAAAATGAATAAACACGCTAGAAATACACAATCTAAAAACAACCAAACGCTCAAATGAAAGAAATGCAACATGCTCCCATAGCTGACTGACTGAATAAAGCTTGACCGTCTTTAAATAAGATAAAGAATCATTTAGTGGTACAAAGATTAACACAATAATTACATAAGAGATAGATTAATTAAAGGATCATTTAGTGTAACTAAGGGTTATGATTTCGTTTCTTTTCTGTATTTATTGTGTAATTTTACATTCTGTTTTAAATAAGTCTTTCGGTGAATTTGTCTTTCGGCAAATTTGGCTTTCGGCGAATCTTCACTTCGGTGAACCCGTTTTCGACAAATTTGGGTTTCGGCCAATTCGTATTCGGAGAATTTGATTTCGTAAAATTAGTTTTCGGAAAAACAGCCGGATACCCATAAAATGATCATATACATTTTACTAAAATAGCTTATATTCATTGTGTAGTTACTGAGAAATTAGATATCTCTCCACCCACTCACCCTGTTCATTAATTCTAAATCACATCACTTATATCATTAATAACACTGCTAACTGATGTTCATTCAATTTTCAATAATTTAGTTGTTGCAGAGTTATAGCAGCCATTATATCGCATGTGAAGAGGGAGTGTCACTTGAACGCTAATGAACACTCCTTTAAAAGAGTTTGGTAACGAGTTGGATGTGTTCCACGCGATGAACGATTCTGCGCTATTGTGAAAATTGCGCTGCGCGTTCTTTTTTCGAATTTTGAACTGCGCGGCAGACAATTACGAGTATGAACCAGAGAGGACTGCCACTAATAGGAAATTCCCCCATATATGAGGAAAAGGCGCTCTGCTTGAGGGAGTGGATGGAAATTACCTACCTGTAGTATCTAGGTACATTGATACACTAGTTCAGTAGGTTATTATTCATTGGTCCGACACTCCATTGATTCGAGTCTAGGTCCGACACCACATTAGTACAGCACTCCTGGTCCGACACTCCATTGTTCCGACACTCCGATTCTACGACACCCCATTAGTCCGACACTCCGTTGGTTTAATGATATAGCATCAAATATTTGTATATCAGGGGTCGTAACAAATAACAAAATGATAGAATTATCAAAGAGACAAAAAGATCACGTTGGTAATTGGTTCACTAAAATTATTCAGTATTGTCTACAATTGAGAAAGACTTGGATTATTAAGGTACCTACCTACTTAGTACTTATACACAATTACTCATGACATGCAAGAAGAAGTAGGGTAATGCCAAGTTATCAAGAGGTTCCGTGTTTTCGACCATTGAAGTGAAACTATATCGTTAAAAAAATTAACTCTATTTTAGTTGGTGGAGTGTACCTAATTTAACATTAAATTAATTTAAGGTTAAATTAGGTATATAGTTTTTTTTTCTTGTATGATCGGAAATGAAGAACCGCCCGATAACTAGAAGCTACTATACATACGTATATAATAACCCATTCAATTGACGTAATAATTATTGTCATAATACAATTGAAAGTCAAAAATAAATATATCATAATGTAAGTAGACTATAAATACCTTTAACATTATAAAGGTAATTCGATTTCCAATTTTAAAGAAATATAGTATTATAAAACAAATCATTAAGATATATGCATATGTAATACAAACCATTTATAAATGATAAATAATGTGAATAACATTATTCCCGGGCCTAAATGTTTATTGATTCATAGTACATACTTATAAATAACATAATGACAGTTTGTATTATTCATATAATAATTGAATGGCTATAGCAGAAGCTTACTCATTGTATTGGTTTCATAATATGATAAACAATGGTGTAATAATATCTGTTTATTGAGATGAGAAGGGCATGACAAGAAGAGGAAGTGTTCGGCGCGCTTTTATTACTATACACTGCGTTTGTACGTAATCAAAAATACGCCCTAACAACTCAATTACAATATAGAAACATTAAATAGGGAGTATCAAACAGTTACCTTTATTAGTATTGAAGTAGGTAGAATGTGCTGTCAATAACTGGGAAGAGATGACTGTTCAATGGGGAAGCGGAGAGCGACGCACAACCTTACTGTCTGAGAGAAAAAGAGTCACTATAATTTCCCGGAATCCCGACCCCGTCACTGACTCAATACCTAATTATGTATCTACAGTATCTTTATTGCTTTTATATTATTAATTTATTCAATAGTCAAATCAATAACGTATGGTGTATATATACTCTGTAGATTATTTATAAACAAATGATCATTTAGAATCAATTACTATTTCAATTCACATTTATTCACAGTGGGTGGGGATAGGGGCAAGAGGGGAGGAAGCTAATAAACTTAAATAGAGGGTTGAAAATAAATAAAATCCGGAATTATGTTGAGAACAGTTCTCTTGATGATAGATTTTTAAGTTAAATAATTAAATAAAAATTAAAAACACAGAATGTAGTTATATAATTGTGTAGTACGAAATGCATCGATTAATTTTAGATGGATACAGTGAATTGCACTTTGTCGAAATCGGAAAACCCAATTACTAATTACATCGACTGATTATTTCGATTCTGATAAAAATAAAATGATACCTAGGTGCGCAATTTTTCCTTAAAATTAATAAAACCCGAACAAGAGTAGAACTTTATAAGTATATACCTAATAATATAAAATCGAGAATATCCTTTATAATTTAATTAAATTGATTGAGAGTTTAATTGAAAATGATAGAATTCCTTTAATAAACCTTGGATTAAGACTAGAGAAAAGAAAATGCGATATTCAGTGCGTGACTGTATTTGTTAACCTCAGGAATTCAAACATTTATGAATGAATATTAATACTCTTAAACAAATGAATATATCAAATAATACTCAGATTGCGTATCAGATGATGTGCTGATACATTACTGATATCATAGTTTTTATTTTACCAGTCAAATTTTTCATGGTAGTATCTTAACTTAAAACTATATTTTAAATCAATGTTAACTCTTGATATATCATTCCTTTTATTTAGCCATATAAAATGCTCTCACCATTATTAAAGATGATGATGAATCAAGTTAATCGCTCATCAAATGGTAGTATTCTAGTTTGCTAACATAATTCCGAATTGTATGAATTTTGGTCCCTCTAGCAGCCACCTTTCTCTCACACCTTCAGCTTTCTTATCTCACGATCCTTTTCATCCAGAAATGATCAGCTTCAGAAGTATTTACAGAGGATATTCAATTTGATTTCATTATATCCAGATGACAGCTATTCGTAGAGCCCATGCATTCGCCGTCGCTTATATATGACTTTGACCCATTCGCTCCCAAGATCTAAACAAATGGTTCCAGGACGAGGAGAGGACATGGACCAATCGTCACACCAAATTCCAGGCAATTTGGTTGACACTTTGTGTTGTGAGAATAGTAAGATTACAAACAAATATATGCCGAATAAAACATGACCTTCCGCAAGTTTCGAAGTAAATTACTTCTTTACAAGAAGCTATGAATTTCAATTATTCCCATCTCATCGAAAATAATTGTAAATGGTTTACAGATTGCACCATAGAATTTTAATTAATAAACTCGTATTGACTTAATTTAGTAGGGGTTTAACGTCTGCTTCGGAACCAAAGGCCATATCGCTGACGTCAAAAGGAAATTAAATACAAGGGACTGGAAGAAGCAGTCAGAGAGGAAAGTGGCTCCATGAACAAAGTCACTTACCACCGTCGGTGACAATGCTCATGGATGCAGAAAAGCTACTCCGTGAATACAGTCACTTACCAAGGAATGTGACGAAACGGGTCACAAGCACCAGTGGCTGCACTCACGGATGGAAGAGGAAAATGAAGAGGTTACAGTAAATGAAGCCTACGAGCCTACCTAACACAAAATTCTAAGACCTCGTAGTTGAAGAGCATAACCCTAGCGCTATCCTCTAAAACTGCAGTAGCGTTAAAAAAATGATAAACATGGTAAAAAAGAAAAAAGACAATTCATAATCCAAATTACAACAGTTCGGGGCCCAAGGGACGCCACTCCCCTTCTCTTCCATTCACCACAGACAGCTTCAGGATAGAGCGCCTGGGGGCTCGTATTGACTTAATGCCCATAGAAACTTTACTTCTGATTTTGCTAACCAATGAGTAATTATAACTTAAGTAGCAGCCTTAACTCTGCGATATAGAACTAATGTTACTCGTGATAAAATATTTTTACTTAATAAAATAAAAGAGTGTATTTTGGTAAAATTTTACTCAATTACATATTTACAAATAAATATACAAATATATACTAACAAACTTCAAAAAACAATGAACAATATCTACAGTAACTGATGCAACAAAAAACTGAATATTAATATAGTCAGGAACAGCAGATACTAAATTAATTTAATACAACATTGAAAGTCTGATTGGAAACCAAAAGTCCAAATCTATAAAGTCAAATAGGAAATACAAGGGACTTTGATTGGAAAGTAACTACATGAAAAAAGTCAACTATCATCTTACAGATATGCTCATAGATGCAGAAAAGTTACTCCGTGAATGTAGTCTCTCACCATGGAATGTGACGAAATGGGACACAAGCACCGGGGCATCACATTCTCAGATTATGGAGGAAAATGAAGAGGTGATAGTAAAAGAATCCTACACAGCTATAAATGCAAGTTAACCAAAATAACTAGTGCACAAAAGTGCCTAAATTTGTAGATTTAAAAGAAAATTAGAGACAGTAATTTACAGTTACCTGTACAAGGTAACCACAGACAGTAATTTACGGTTACCTGTACAAGGTAACCACAGACAGTAATTTACGGTTACCTGTACAAGGTAACCACAGACAGTAATTTACAGTTACCTGTACAAGGTAACCACAGACAGTAATTTACAGTTACCTGTACAAGGTAACCACAGACAATAATTTACAGTTACCTGTACAAGGTAACCACAGACAGTAATTTACAGTTACCTGTACAAGGTAACCACAGACAGTAATTTACAGTTACCTGTACAAGGTAACCACAGACAGTAATTTACAGTTACCTGTACAAGGTAACCACAGACAGTAATTTACAGTTACCTGTACAAGGTAACCACAGACAATAATTTACAGTTACCTGTACAAGGTAACCACAGACAGTAATTTACAGTTACCTGTACAAGGTAACCACAGACAGTAATTTACGGTTACCTGTACAAGGTAACCACAGACAGTAATTTACAGTTACCTGTACAAGGTAACCACAGACAGTAATTTACAGTTACCTGTACAAGGTAACCACAGACAATAATTTACAGTTACCTGTACAAGGTAACCACAGACAGTAATTTACAGTTACCTGTACAAGGTAACCACAGACAATAATTTACAGTTACCTGTACAAGGTAACCACAGACAGTAATTTACAGTTACCTGTACAAGGTAACCACAGACAATAATTTACAGTTACCTGTACAAGAATAGACACAGAGTCTTTTTAGTCAGTAACAGCAGTGATTTGTGACAAGTTAGTTGATATCCAGGACAGAATAAACTTTGCTGAGCAATTGAATATAGTTATTTTCTTAAAGACAACTAATTGAAGTAAAAGATTGACAAGAAATAAAGCAGCAACATTAACCTGACAGCTCTATATAACAACCAATACCTATAATATATCACAATGCAGTAAATTTAGAAAATTATAATTTGCTAAATTTTCTAATATTTTAATCATCAAAGTGTGAAAGGTGAAAATTATTAATAAAATATAAGAAATAGTCCTGAGCTATAAATGCATCTTTAATTATTTCAATATTAATTAAAAAGTGAAATGCAAAGAAGCGACACCCACACTAATTATTAAAATAATACTTACAGCCGTACTATGAAGACAAAAGTGCTATATATCAAGATAGAAAAACTATTTAAATTATACAAGTCACCCAGTTTACCCATATGATGTAACAGATATCAATCTAATAATATTATGTAGAAAATAAAGCAGTATCTGCCCTATAACTTTTTCTTCTTGCTGACATGGTCCTTGTGCCTCTTCTTGTCTTTCTTGGTTATCTCCCCAGAACTCTTCTGTCTCTGCTTCATCAAACATCTTGGACAGTACCAGTTCTCCGCCTCGTTAGGGGGCACTTGGATACCCACACAAACCCTACAAAGAAGTATTAAAATTAAATAACAGAAAAACATACATTAACTATCAGAGAATACAGATAGGATAAGGTACAAATTATCGGTAAATAAAAAATTATTATCTTATAATTTTTTATGATATGACCAAAGATGTGGAACTGACCGATAATTCGTAACCTACCCTAACTAAGTATTTTTTAAGAGATAAATTCAGTCTTTGAAATACTAACCAGTGGTACCAGTCATCACAAGTGTCACACCCAATCATTGGAGAGCCGTCATCTTGTCTGCCACAGTTGGGACAAATCCAAACCTCATTGCCTTGTTCGTCCTGTTATGAGATAAGCTGTGATATTAAAAAAAAACAAATTCAAAGAAACTAAAACCTATACTATTTATGAACATCAGGATAGCTAATGCAAAAAGCAATTGTTGTAATTTTTAATACCGACTATCGCTAGATCGTATGCGTCTCCAAAAAGTAAGTTTTTGGAAACCTGCCAAGATATAAATGAGAGATTTCTCAAGTTCAAGTAATCAAAGGGGTTCATCAAAAGGTACCACTTTTCAGCATGACTCACCACAAAGTGTCCTATAGGATTGAGAGCACTTGCTGCAGGAGCTGCTGGAGGAGTGACCTCAGGTGCTGGGGCAGGAGGAAGGACTTTCTTACTGCTGTCTAGAGTACGAGAAAATAGGAAGTATAAGAACACTACATTTACAAACAACCAATAGAACACAGTTTAGAACTAACGAGTGGGATAAGGATAATGAGGAAAACTTAATTTTTAAAACACAAATTTCTAAATGGATATTATTTGGATAAATAAATTGGACTTTATTTGGATAAATTAACTGGGTAACATTTGGATAATTTAACTGGATAGCATTTGGATAATTTAACTGAAGCATCCACTAATCAAGCTTCCTTGACTTTTTAAGCCTAAACTTCATCTCTTAACCTTCCCCAAAAAACCGTTTTGTAATCGCATCGAAAGTTTGTAAATTACCAAGTAAGAGTTCAGCTTAACACATTTCAGATAGCGACTCTAACATAGAACAAAACAAATGATTAAAATATCTGATTGGTAGCATAACACGCGTTACGTCTATCTCGTAGCTACAAAATCTCCACTTACTGTCTGGTACACTGTGCTCCCTCTTGTCTCCATCATCTCCCTTACTCTTCAACTCTTTAATCTTGAGGGAAGGCAGAGGAGGGTTGCTCTCCTCCACTTTCCTCTCTTTGTGAGAGCTCTTAGGAGGTCTGTGGATGAGGGGTGCAATCTTAGCCAGCTCTGGGGACACAGGGCGAGAAGAGCTACTAAGTTTGGTCTCCTTGCTTCCCGACTGCGCCATGTTTGAACTCAGTTCAAAGAGGTCCGTACTTCGCTCTGATGCTTCAGAGCGCTTTATAACTCTGCAACAAAAAACATAGTGAAAATGACTGTAAAAAAACATGTAAATTAAAGATTTGATTTTAACTTTCTTAGATAACAAAAAATTGAATTTTTATAATGGTGGATGAAGGGAAATAAATAACCACTAACCAAGTAAATCAATTATTTAATTTGATCAATTATAAAGTACGTAAAAATAAGGTACAAAAATATCTAGACTGAAAGAATGGCAGTACATATTTACTCTAAGCTACTTAAAACAACATCTGGAAAATCTTAAGAACTGTGAAATACTGAGAGTTTGCAATAAAAATAAACGAGAAATATCTACTTTTGATGCTGAATGAGCTACTAATCAACTAGCTATTAGTAATTACTTTGGTAGACTCACATTACAGTCACTTAAATATAGGCTACTCCGTGAATGCAGTCATTTTCAGAGGAATGTGACAAAAAGGGACACAAACACTGGTGGCTGCACTCACAAATGGAAGAGGAAAATGAAGAGGTGATAGTAAATGAAACCAACCTAACAAAAAATCTAAAACCTAGTAGATGAAGAGCATAACACTAGCACTATTCTCCAAGACTACAAGGGTTAAAAAGAGACATTACATAATACAAATTACAACAGTTCAGAGCGAAAAGAAATAGTTATAACCGTTGAGCCGTACAAGAATATATTCCAATTTGACATTAAGAAAGGACTTCATAGAAGAAAATAATGAAGAGATTCTCTATTACTCCCGTTCACAACATTAGAATTAAAGTGAGAGATAGAGAGGAGCATAATATACTTTAAAGCTAAAAAGTCTATCAGATAGCCAACACAAATTGAATCAGGTCTATGCTTAACAGAAAAGAAAAAGACATGTCAAAAACTGAAGCAAGAAAAAAAAACATAAAAATTCAAACAATGTGCGATACAATAAATCATTCATAAATAGCTACATCACAATAAATAGCATTACTATGGAAATATAATTTGAACTATAAGAGAGCGTTAGATTATCACTTCAATACTTTTGATTACAAACTGTGCTAACAAATAAAAACTAGTAGTAGCTGCCTGGTAACATGTTGGGGACAGATAATCAGAGAAATCACCAGGTGCAAACTATAATTTCAGATGAGTGGACATAAACAAGGTAATGTAACTTCTCCTGTTACATTGTCATTGCAACAGTCATTACCAATTTCTATTATCTAATTTGAATTATCATACATCTAATTTGATGTTCAATTATTTAATTCTCAAATATTCCTTATTGCTCAATAAGAAGATTTCGAAAACTTTCATCAGAATTGCATAATGCAACAAAAACATTAAGACTAGGAACAACTAGATTCAAGCATGATAAAAGTGTATATCTATGTAGCAATGAAGCATTCGTTCTTTTGAGAATCCAAAATAGTGACATAAAACTCATAGGTTGCGCTACGTGTTATCAGACGATTCTACATTATCGATCATATGAGTTTAATTATTCTATTTTTCTCTAAAGAGTTAAGGCCTTGTTACACGGTGCGAGTTACTGTCGTGACAGTGGACAGCAACTGTTCCACTGTACTCGCATGCCAGTAGCTCAATGTTCATATCATTGAATCTCAGTGACAATTACTAGACTGATGTGGTCACACTGCAAATAGCTATACTACAGTAACTTGCTAGGCCAACTCGCACCGTGTAACAAGGCCTTGACTGTCGCATTGTCATGTGCCCCTATCGAAAGAGTTAACTACTGGTATTATATTCCGTTGAAAAGGATGGATATTTCTCTATTGCATAAAAATCTAAAGGAATCATAAATAATAAACCAATAAGAATTAAAAATAGAAGCTTTGTAAATTGAAAATGTTATTGGAGTAATTAATCCATCTCAAAAAATTGAAAATATGATTTAAATAAATTAGTTCTGAGTAGGTATAGGATAACACAAACACTTTCTGGAAGAGATGCTGCCACAGTTTAAAAACTGGTAATTCAAAAAATAACTTTCAAACAAAGTAGCTACAAGATAGGAAACTATATTCAGAGGCAAGTGGCAACAATTTTAATTCTAATTAAATATTAAATATAGAATAAAATAGCTAGTAAGACTAAAAACTAATCATACACAAGTTTTTATTTTTCCTAAGTTATGAGTTAAGTCCAGAGCCACTTGTGTTACGTTGATATATTCTTCTGTTAAGATTTGTATGAAAAGAAGCGCAGAGAGTAGAATTAGAAAGTCTATAATGATCACAAGAGAATCAAACCTACAGAGTAGTAGAAATTGTATCTATCTAAATAAATAACTTTGCCAAAAATTGTTCACTGCAGCTAAGGTGGTCGGAAATATCGTTCTCAGAACATTCGGTCTTAAAATTTCAGTCTCGGAAATTTTACACTCAGAATTAAAAATGACTTATGTAGTTTGTTGTATCAGCTAGTTTGTTGTACTGCACACTTTATGATTGTTTAATAGCCTGGCAGGGGGGTTTGGAGGGCAGCAGGCCCCCCGATACATCCAATTCTTAAGTCTTATTTATACCTGACACCGAATTTTCCGCTAAAATCTCACGTTAATTAAATGTCAAAATTACTAATGCTACATAGGTTAATGATGTTATCCGCATTTAATGAATGAACTACACATTTTAATTCTCATAATTTCAACTTTTTCTATTATTGTTCTTTAACACCATTATAAACTGAGAACGAGTTTTCCGAGACCGAAATTTCCTAGACCAACTATGATCAATTATCATTGCATTTTTAATGGAGGCAGAAAAGTTCTTCATTTACATCGATATCATTACCAGAAAGATAGTTTGTAAGTAATAACTTAGAAGATAACTACCAGTTCTTGTCACATAAATTATAATAAACTAGCTATAGATACCTATCTAAAATTATATTTTAAATAGAAATTTTTCTTACTTTTTCTTTTCATAAATAATATACCTAATTTAGTTCATTATAATAATTATCATAAAATAAATATTAGCAACTTAGGCTGCCTGACACAGCGACTCATAAATGCAAAGACCTTGGCAACAAGGATTTATTCCTGGGATATTAGAGGAATGAATATTTCTTTCCCTGGGATATTCCCTTAATATCCCAGGCATAAATCAATGTTTATAAATAAATAGGTAATGCTCGTGAACAGCATAGGGTGGTGGTAAATTGCACTTCATGTGAATATTGCTGAGACAAAAATAAAATAAACTGCAAGTTCCATATGGAAACATGCTGAATGGAGCCAAGTAACTAAATGGCCGTAGGAAAAGACATCTTATTCATACACACTTTACACGGCTACATGACTTAGCATAATTAAGCACAGCTCATCATTGTGGAAAGTAATTAGGCTATGGTAAACTACAAACTATGACTTAAGTACAATACTGAGAAGCATTTTCCAGGTCACAAAAGTGAAGCTCAGCACATAGTCCAAGTAAGTGGAGGTCATTCGATGCAATAAGCTCCTTCAAAATAGCCTAAATAGAATAAACTGCCTGAGCTAAGAAAGTCTGACGGACACTTTCCGCTGTCTCGTGGACACTCTCGTTCCTTGTCTGCAATGAACAAAAACACACAAATATCCAAATTAGCACAAGCTTTGATAAGTACCAACAGTTTCAAAAAATTAGAACTATTAATCATTATGATCTAAGAAAGAAATCAATCAACAGTTGAGTGTTGGTAATATCAATTGTGCTAATAGCTAATCTCGATATTGTGCAGTTTTTGATGCAGTGCCAATATTGTCTGTGCAACAGCTACAAAAGGAACCTTTCACAGGATTTGAAATCTCTTTTGTAATTAATCTTTACTTGCAATTTATAATATTCAATATTTAACCTTACTCCCAATTATTAATTTCCCCATACAAGCCCAGTCTTTCAGACCCAAAATTAGCCAGTCAATCCCCCTGTCCCCAAGTTAGCCAGTCAATCCCCCTGTCCCCAAGTTAGCCAGTCAATCCAGTCCCCAAATTAGCCAGTCAATCCAGTCCCCAAGTTAGCCAGTCAATCCTGTCCCCAAAGTTAGCCAGTCAATCCTGTCCCCAAAGTTAGCCAGTCAATCCTGTCCCCAAAGTTAGCCAGTCAATCCTGTCCCCAAGTTAGCCAGTCAATCCTGTCCCCAAGTTAGCCAGTCAATCCTGTCCCAAGTTAGCCAGTCAATCCTGTCCCCAAGTTGGCCAGTCAATCCTGCCCCCAAATTAGCCAGTCAATCCTGCCCCCAAATTAGCCAGTCAATCCTGCCCCCAAATTAGCCAGTCAATCCTGCCCCCAAATTAGCCAGTCAATCTTGCCCCCAAATTAGCCAGTCAATCCTGCCCCCAAATTAGCCAGTCAATCCTGCCCCCAAATTAGCCAGTCAATCCTGCCCCCAAATTAGCCAGTCAATCCTGCCCCCAAATTAGCCAGTCAATCCTGCCCCCAAATTAGCCAGTCAATCCTGCCCCCAAATTAGCCAGTCAATCCTGCCCCCAAATTAGCCAGTCAATCCTGCCCCCAAATTAGCCAGTCAATCCCGTACACAAGTTAGCCAGTCAATCCCGTACACAAGTTAGCCAGTCAATCCCGTACACAAGTTAGGCAGTCAATCCCGTACACAAGTTAGCCAGTCAATCCCGTACACAAGTTAGCCAGTCAATCCCGTACACAAGTTAGCCAGTCAATCCCGTACACAAGTTAGCCAGTCAATCCCGTACACAAGTTAGCCAGTCAATCCTGTACACAAGTTAGCCAGTCAATCCCGTACACAAGTTAGCCAGTCAATCCCGTACACAAGTTAGCCAGTCAATCCCCTACACAAGTTAGCCAGTCAATCCCCTACACAAGTTAGCCAGTCAATCCCGCACACAAGTTAGCCAGTCAATCCCGCACACAAGTTAGCCAGTCAATCCCGCACACAAGTTAGCCAGTCAATCCCGCACACAAGTTAGCCAGTCAATCCCGCACACAAGTTAGCCAGTCAATCCCGTACACAAGTTAGCCAGTCAATCCCGTACACAAGTTAGCCAGTCAATCCCGTACACAAGTTAGCCAGTCAATCCCGTACACAAGTTAGCCAGTCAATCCCGTACACAAGTTAGCCAGTCAATCCTATCCCCAAGTTAGCCAGTCAATCCTATCCCCAAGTTAGCCAGTCAATCCTATCCCCAAGTTAGCCAGTCAATCCCGTACACAAGTTAGCCAGTCAATCCTATCCCCAAGTTAGCCAGTCAATCCTGTCCGCAAATTAGTCAATAACACCATCAAAATTGTCAAAAAAAACATCGAATTAGTCTAGAACACCCTCTAATTAGTCCAACTTCTTCATGTATTCCAATCATGACATGCATTTATCCACCTACTACTTGAAATTACCTTAACTAAAATTCACATTTTAACAATATTAGTAGGACCCACATAGAAACATAAATAAGATTCCTACCATTTGACAAGAATACATTCCCTCTCCAATATCAGCAATTAGCTACTAGATATCTCTAAAATATCACCACATAGAGAAAATACCAATGAAACACACCAGATATTTACAGTAGAAATTTCATTTCATGGTTTATAGAAAATTATAAATTGTTAGTGTTGATTGAGCATAAAGTTCATCATATATCAATGCATCAAAAACTCCATAAGTATTAAGCACAATAATCACCAACACACAAGACATGCCTTATCAATTAACTTAGAGTTATGTTGTTAATATATAAGCAAAGAAATAGTGATGTGTTAATGAAGGAGAGATCACAGTTAAGAGATTGGTCACAAATATTAATGAATAACTTGACTAGAAAGATACTGTCAGCATAATATCCCATATTATGCTTAAAAGAAACATAGGTTTTAGTCATAGCTTATTTTACCTAGTATATTATTCCTAAGGTATTCAAGTATTACCAACATTAGCTAGCTACATAAAATAATGAATCATGGGTTGTAGAAAAATAAAACTTCAACAAATAGTTACATAGGACTCAGCAGTTTTGCCTCTAATAAATAGCTGCTAACCCAAATTCAATTTTTAACAAAAGATAAGAAGGGGAAGAACAATTTCACCCTAAACTTCCATCTACTGTTGAAATTGTTTATTTTTATATGTGGAAAGCAACACTTTCTACAATAACTAGCTATATCCACTTCTTTAATTTGTGAGTATAAGGGAGATAGAGAATACTCACTTAGGACTACAAAAAAATCTGATCGACTAAACTTGAAAAACAGAGAAAATATCCAAATTGAAGATTAAATTTGCTGGAATCTGGATTCATTATAGATAACCAGTTGATAGGTAGGAAAAGAGTACCCTGACCCTACCATCAACATTGAGAAATTGATTGATTTCAATGAATTGATTGATAAAATGAACTAGTCTCTATGTACACTAAGATGTACAAAGAGCATAAATAACTCATAGGAAATATAATCAAATTGATTTAAGGACACCACAGAGTAGGTATGGAGAGTTGATCAAAAACTAAGATATTTCAAAAAGGTGAGATTCAATTCACACAATGTGCATAAGGTTACCATGCTGTAGAAGTATGGATGGATGAGAAAATTGATTTCAATCATTCTATATCTTTGAAAAATGTTATTGATGATCAAATTATCAATTCTTAGTCTGTCGTGACTTATAAATTCTAGATATATTTCCAAGAGTGACAATAAGAAACTTTGTGAAATAGTTATAGAAAAAGAGTAAGGTATGGACACAATTCACAAAAACCAATAGAACCCAAAGATAATATTTCAATAGATAAAATATTCAAATTTTTCCTCACAGAAAAATGCAAGTAGATACTTTAGACAGAGACCACAATTCAAAATGAATCATTTCGTTGTAAAACCAAACCGGCAACATCAACAGTAATCGAAATTGTCTATATTTAACTCTACCACACCTCAAGAACTACAATCACTCCAGTTAATCTAACTACGGTAAGTTCTCAATTATCCGTCAGTTCCACATTTTAAGCCCCCTTCACACTTGCCTTTCTCAACGCCGCCTTTAAAAAATGCTCATGGCAAAAAGTTTAGCCGTAATCGATTTCAACACAGCCCTTCACACTTGCATTAGAAATAATTATGGTGAAAAAACAGCGCAAGTGTGAAGGGCTCCGTTAAAATCAATTGCAACTAACCTTTTTGCCATGAGAATTCTTTAAAGGCGGCATTGAGAAACGCAAGTGTGAAGGGGGCCTAAAGACAAGCAAGAGAAAACTATATTTTAATTAATATTTAACTTTTGATATAATTGGTATCCATGAAACCTGCAGGTATTTAACTTTTACTATTATATATTTTTTTCTTGTGTGTCCAAAAATGTGGAACTGACCGATAATTAAGAACTTACCCTACAGAATATTACGGTTAATTTACTCACATTTTAGGCGTGGCAGGCTCAGGAGAAGATACCTTCTTCAAGATTTTCTCCGGCTTCTTCTTAGACTCCCTCGCTTTGTCTCTCCTTTGTTTCTCCTTTAAAATTTTCTTATCTAATTTGTCAAGCTTAGTTTTTTCCTTTTTATCTTTCTTCTTCTTTATTTTATCTTTATCCTTTCCTTTGTCTTTTTTATCTTTTTTGTGCTCTTTTTCCTTCTTCTAAAATGAATAAAATGAGATTAGAAAGTTAGAAACCTACATTGTTTAGGATCAAAAATGTCATTGTAGCTACTTACCTTCTTCTCGTGGTCCAAGTCAGTGTTGATCACAGGGGCAACTCTCACGTCCACCTCAGGGGTAAAATGTGGTGGACTGTCCATGTACATGGGCGATCTCTGAACACCACCTGACAGAGCTGGGTCAGATCTACCAGGTGTGGGAGGGCGGTGGGAAGCATTGGGTGTGAGTGGCCTGTCCAGTACGTCAAGATTGCCACTAAAGTCGGGATTACTCATGAATGGAGGGAGAAAGTTGGGGTTGGACATGGCAGGCATGTAGTGGCTAGGAGGGCGAATGGGGTCATTCACGCCTCCAAATGGACCAGTAGATACACTACCAGGAGTGGGAGGGCGGACATCAGACAGAACAGACAAAGACAAGTCCTCAGAAGAGCTCAAACTGCTCAGATTCACTCTGCCTTTTTTGGAAGGCATAAAGGAATCTATTTCCATATCAAAAGGCCTAGGTCTCTTGTGGGACATCTGCTCTTCATTGGTAATAATGCTACTTTCAGATTTATCCAAGATTGAACTTTCCTCTTTCTGACCGGATTTTGAGCTTTTCTTGAATATACAGAGCTTCCCTTTATCAAAATCTGCTATATCCAGTGATTGAGATTCATTATTTACATCTGGTACTCTGGCTGGAGACAATATATTTGGGCTTTCAGAAGGTTTTTTTAATTTTTTGACTTTCTTTTCAATACTTTTAGGGGATTTCATAGGATTGAACAATTTCTGTTTTTTGACACTTTTCTCTTTTTTCTTTTCTTCTTTACGTTTCTTTTTATCCTTCTCTTCTTTTTTAGGCAACTTCTCCTTCTTGGAATCCTTTTTACTTTTGTCAGATTTTTCCTTCTTTATATCTTTATTGAGTTTCTTTTTGTCCTTATCCTTTTTAGGTTTGGCAAAAGAAGGAAAACCACCAGAGTGAAGAGTGCCATTAGCAGCAGCCTCCACTAGCTCCTTCTGTTGCTTCTCCTTCACCATCATCTGCAGCTTCCTCTCCTCCTGCTCCTTGATGTGCTCCTTAGGGAGAGGTAGCACGTCAGTGGAGAACTCAGAGGAGCCTATCTTGGGAGTGGGTATTTTGAGTTTTGGTGGCTGGAAAACGGGAGGGAGCTTTGAGACGTGAGGGGTGGAAGCAGCTTTGGGCTGGGAAGCATTGGCAAGCATCTGCAGTGGTGACTGGTTACGGAGGAAAGAGGAATTGAGGCTACTGCTCGTGCCAGGGGGAGTGGCCGGAATCTTTGGCTTCACCTTGTCTTTTGACTTGCCATGCTTTGTGGTGAAGCACATTGCCGCATCATGCGCAGCACTCATCACAGCACTGTGACTCAGAGCTTTCTTGTTACCACCAGGTGGTTTGCTGTTACCCCCACCACCTGAAGAAGGAGAATTGCCTTTTAAGGATGCAGTCTGAGCAGCCTTCTTAGCAGCCATTTTCTGTTTGTGTCTCATGAGACGCTCTAAAGAGAGTTTTTTCTTCTGAGCGGCAGCAGCTGCTGCAGCAGCAGCGCTAGCCGCCTCATTGTTTGTGGCACTACTTCTGGAGGAGGAGCTCACCGAGGTGGGTATTGAGGGGAAAATGGGTAAAGGCATGTTAGGCATTCGTGTGTCAGGCATTTTGCCTGCTCTGGATGAAGAAATGTAACCAGATGTTGTCATCATCACGCTGTCTACTTCTTTCATTGACAGAACTTCATACCTAAAAGATATGCAATTAATAGGCACGAGATTAGAGAGAGTTATCAGGAATGAGCACACTATTCAGTTATCCAACTAATTAAGTAATATACACACTGTCAACTCACTTGCTAGACGACTGAGAGGGATTAACGACCTCACCATTGGGGAGAGATGGTGAGTTTGGTTCACTCAACCCAATGCTGTTAGAATCCTCTTCATTGGCATTCATTTCCTTTGCTTCTTCATCTAGTGACATCAAAGGAAGATCAAGTCAACTAAATTTACTTCCTGGGATATCGAATTCAAAAGTACCGCAATAGTGAGTCGAAATACTGTTATAATATAAATTAATCAATGTTCTAGAGCTATAAATAATTAAATATTAGCATTTCGGTGATTTTGAGACCACAGTTACCTAGTTAGTGTGCCATAACATTGCTACCCCACCCTACAGAAGATAGATTTCCAATCTCACCTTCCATATCAGTGAGCATAGGCGGCAGATGCTCATGAATGTGAATTGGACGCGAGAGAATCTCCTTGCTGCCAGGCTTCAAGAAGTTCAGTTCACTCGGACGTGGAAGAGGTAAGGGTGGTAGAGTTTCGGGAAAAGGAGAACTGTCTACATTGTTCACATACTCCTCTAACTCACCAATGGAAACTTTCATTTCATTAAAAGCATATTCCAAGTCACCAAGTGATGGCAGTGTTCTATTATCTGAAATACATTAAAATATTGTAAGTTAGGCAATTGTTTAGAGTAATGATTAGAGTAACTAAATTTCTGGAAAATCCACCATTTACTTACTAGCTATAATCTGATGATAAGTTAAAACTGAATATAAATAGGATTCTGAAAAGCTGATTTATCACTGGTGAAAAAATGAAGTGGAATAAAAAGTGGTACTACTTTTATTTGTTGAAAGAAAAATGCATTCAGAATAAGGTCATTGATTCACAGCTGACTTAAGTTTATAAAGATGTACTGAAATGTAATTGCCATTAACGTTAATGAAAATAAAATTAATTATTTTAAAATATCAAGAAAGTTGTAGCCACCTATGGAAGGATTAGAAATAATAATTATAAAAAAAAACAGAGTTTAAAAAAAGCAAGTAGGATAATTTACAAATTATTGGTCAGTATATATAATAAATAGTATTTAAATATATATATAATAAATAGTATTTAAATTTCATTTTAATTGGTATCTTAAACACCTGCAGGTATGTATCATGGATACTAATATTAAATTTACATCACAATGGTTATATAGTCTTTTCTTACAAAACCAAAGATGTTAAAGTAATACGGACAGATAATTCATAACTTGCTTTACAAATTATTAAAGTGTAATTAGACTAACCATGCTCAGCAAAGTTGTGAGTGGTGACTGCCATCTCTCTGAGGTATCTATGCAGCAGGTCTGTCATCACATCCAGAGGCACAGAGTAGATGCCCTGTCAAGATAAATATGCTTTAAATTACCTAAGGCAAACATCAGAAACTATCACTTACTTGGGAGAAAAGGTCATGCAACACACTTTATATAAGATGAAAAATAATAAAACATTAATATATAATGTAGCTATATTTAAAATGGATATCCATAATGACACACAAATTTGTAATTGTAAAATTTTCAGAATGTTTATTTTCTTTTGAATTAACTAGCTGAATCAATAATTCAATAAACATTAATCAATAAAAATTGTTACTCTAAAATTAAATCAATTCTAATGTTTTTACAGTAGCTATAGGAATATCTAAGAACCAAACATAATAATATATTAAAAATTTAATGATTAAAGTAACTAGTTAACCGAGTTTACCTGGAATCCAATGTTCTGACATATTACAGCCACACATTTCTTGAGTGCAGCGTGCATGAACTTGGACGTGCTGGTAGAAGCTTCAGACATATTGAAGATAGCTATTGAGAATATTCAAATTATAAATAAAGCTGAATTAGCTAATAAAGGCAAATAATTGCCCAAATGTGGCAATTATTAATTTACAATATCATCACCTAATAGGAAAAAAAGGAAATTTGTAAAGCATAACTGCGACTGATCATAACTGTGACTCTCGAAATCAAACCAATGGCTGATTTCGAGAGTTAAATGAACAACATTAATATTTCTAACAATAATCATTACCTACACTTCACCATGTCTAAGAGCACTGTAGTCACTTTCAAAAAGTAGATAGAGTCTCAAGAAAAGTGGATTAAAGATAATTGCAACAACCTGAAGTATATCAGGTATTATGGGATAAATCTAATACAAGATGCATTTAATAGCTACAAGCCTCAACACTCATGTATCCAAGGAATATATTTTTAAATAAATATTTGTAGGGTAATTAACCAAGAAACAGATGTTTATTTTTTCACTAATTACCAAATGAAACTTTCAAATAAGCATTGTTATATAATGTGATTGTTTATGACCATCAAAATACTTTCTGTAACATTCATTGTGCATATGTGACTGATATCTACTAAATGTATTTTGATAAGTGTTAGCAATTATTTTTTATATAGGATAATGAACCAATTACCGGATGCTTATTTTTCTTTACTAATTACCGAATGGAATATTTCGAATTAGTATATTTGTAAACTATGATTGTTTATGACTATAAAAATATATTCGTTGAGTAGAAGAATCTGGTATATATACTATGAATATATTTTTATAGTCATAAACAATCATAGTTTACAAATATACTAATTCAAAATATTCCATTCGGTAATTAGTAAAGAAAAATAAGCATCCGGTAATTGGTTCATTACCCTAATGCTCATTTGAAATATATTAGGTAGTAATTTTAATTTAACTATCAGAGGAACTATATTTTCATTCAATACAGTCTACCAATAAATAATAAGGAGAACCAAAGCAGATATCTTCCTATATTCAATGGTCTATAGAGTCAACAGGGTAAAACTGCCCAGGGGTCTTAGATGGGGTTAAACTGTTCACTCAAATTACTTGAAAAATGGTTGGTCGGTCCTACAAAAATTTATTTACAACATCGTTTCGGGCATTATTTTTTACCCCTGAGACAGTGAACACATTCAATTTATCTTGTAAGGTTGTGAGAGGAGAAGTCACTGAGTCAATGCACTCTGAATGTGGAAAAAATAGTCGCACAAACTCTCTCCAAACCAGAAGTAGCAGATGAATTTAAATTTAGTGGTTGATTAAAAGTTATATTAAGACAAATTTGATAAATTTTCATATGACTAGAACGCTCTGTTTCCCTGCCATAGTAGTTTAAGGGTCTACTTTTGAAAAATTGAACCGGTGAGGTTAAACAGCCAACATAATTTTAATGTATTACTATGCTAGTTCATGACCAATTATCTACCACAATATAGTTGTATATAATAATATAGCACATTTATAGTTTATATCAATATAATTTAATGTGAATAACCAATATATACGTTTTTTTACGAATTTTATGATATCACTTTGAATGATTCAATTTTATTATTTGGTCATTCACGAATCTATTTCTAATTGATGCTAGCAAATAATTTCTTTAGAATAATAATATTAATAAACAATGAGACACAATAAAAAAGAGTGGTTATTCAAAGCAGCAGCATAATAGGGTGAGTCAAGAAAAACTTGACACAATTCTACATCTCTTGGAAGAACTCTATTAGCATTTGTGGAGCAGTGCAAAGTTTTTCTTTCTTTAGACGTTATTTTCTCAGAATAATTGTCCAGGTTCTGACTGGATGACTGACTTAATGGTAAAATGGAACTTCTTCAACCAGCTTCCATTAACCCTAGAAAAATCTCTTAAGCCAGCTGCCTCTGATCCTTCCATAATTTACCACTACTACAATCTTATAGAGGAGAGGATAAATGAGTTGGGCATCTCAAATCATTCTGAGAGCAACTTATACACTGATGTACTAAGGGAAAAGGTAAATATTATTAACATCTTAAGACTGCTCAATTAACTAGCTCTAAATGCTTATTATACTAAATACTTCATTTTAAATTTTAATTATTTTCTCTGTTTCAGATTGTAGCTCCTAAGTAGAGTGACTGCAACGACTGGCAGAAAAGCTCTTATTGTTGAGGCTGCCATCAGTGCACCTAAGGATGTGTTGGAGCCACATGTTGTGTTCTAGGGTGTCTATGCAAAGAGTGCATGGCAGAATGAAAATTTCAAAGGAAGAGTGGCAATTTCCAAAAATGGGTGGAAGACTAGCGAGATATTCTCAGCATGGTTCAAATACTTCGCAGAAACAGTCACAGCATGACCATCTTATTGGTTTATGATGGTCACTCATCTGATTTGGAATATGAGACCCTCAAACATGAGGAATACAGATGTCAAAACTCCCACCTCGCACAACAGATAAATAGCAGCCATTTGATGTGTGCTGCTTCAAATCCTTGAAACAAAAGTGGAACTGTAACTTGGCCAAGTGTACACAGTACAGGCCACTGAGCCAGCACAAAGCAAGGAAAGAGTCAAAATCATACTTCTTAGGACTGGTGTCTGAGGTGTGGGGCCCGGGCATCAAAGAAAGGCTGCTAATGGAGAAAATTGTTAGGTCGCACCAACGGATTTAGCAACTCCTGAACATGCGATTGCTCTTCCACATCACACAATGAATCCTCCAGATAACGTGATGGCTCGTCTGGATAATGCGATGGCTCCTCCCCAATTGAGCACCACTGCTGAAAATGAACCTATTGTCAGTCCCAGTAGCTAATACAAACTGACAAGCAAGTGCTGTAGCATATATGGATGATCAGGTTCCAAGTACATCTGCTCAGAACACCAG
>CANNZV010002171.1:296000-396454 GCA_947561585.1 Caprella mutica | reverse complement strand
GGTACCATTACCCTAAGAAAACATAGGTACCATTACCCTAAGAAACATAGGTACCATTACCCTAAGAAACATAGGTACTATTACCCTAAAAAACATAGGTACCATTACCCTAAAAAAACATAGGTACCATTACCCTAAGAAAACATAGGTACCATTACCCTAAGAAACATAGGTACCATTACCCTAAAAAACATAGGTACCATTACCCTAAAAAAAACATAGGTACCATTATCCTAAGAAACATAGGTACCATTACCCTAAGAAACATAGGTACTATTACCCTAAAAAACATAGGTACCATTACCCTAAGAAACATAGGTACTATTACCCTAAAAAACATAGGTACCATTACCCTAAAAAACATAGGTACCATTACCCTAAGAAAACATAGGTACCATTACCCTAAGAAAACATAGGTACCATTACCCTAAAAAAACATAGGTACCATTACCCTAAGAAAACATAGGTACCATTACCCTAAGAAACATAGGTACCATTACCCTAAAAAAACATAGGTACCATTACCCTAAGAAACATAGGTACTATTACCCTAAAAAAAAACATAGGTACCATTACCCTAAAAAAACATAGGTACCATTACCCTAAGAAACATAGGTACTATTACCCTAAAAAACATAGGTACCATTACCCTAAGAAACATAGGTACTATTACCCTAAGAAACATAGGTACCATTACCCTAAAAAACATAGGTACCATTACCCTAAAAAACATAGGTACCATTACCCTAAGAAAACATAGGTACCATTACCCTAAGAAACATAGGTACCATTACCCTAAGAAAACATAGGTACTATTACCCTAAAAAACATAGGTACTATTACCCTAAAAAACATAGGTACCATTACCCTAAAAAACATAGGTACCATTACCCTAAGAAAACATAGGTACCATTACCCTAAGAAAACATAGGTACCATTACCCTAAAAAACATAGGTACTATTACCCTAAAAAACATAGGTACCATTACCCTAAGAAACATAGGTACCATTACCCTAAGAAACATAGGTACTATTACCCTAAAAAACATAGGTACCATTACCCTAAGAAACATAGGTACTATTACCCTAAGAAAACATAGGTACCATTACCCTAAGAAAACATAGGTACCATTACCCTAAAAAAACATAGGTACCATTACCCTAAGAAAACATAGGTACCATTACCCTAAAAAAACATAGGTACCATAACCCTAAAAAACATAGGTACCATTACCCTAAAAAACATAGGTACTATTACCCTAAAAAACATAGGTACCATTACCCTAAAAAAACATAGGTACTATTACCCTAAAAAACATAGGTACTATTACCCCTAAAAAACATAGGTACCATTACCCTAAAAAAACATAGGTACCATTACCCTAAAAAACATAGGTACCATTACCCTAAGAAACATAGGTACTATTACCCTAAAAAACATAGGTACCATTACCCTTAAAAAACATAGGTACCATTACCCTAAGAAACATAGGTACCATTACCCTAAGAAACATAGGTACCATTACCCTAAAAAAACATAGGTACCATTACCCTAAAAAACATAGGTACCATTACCCTAAAAAAACATAGGTACCATTACCCTAAGAAAACATAGGTACCATTACCCTAAAAAACATAGGTACCATTACTCTAAAAAACATAGGTACTATTACCCTAAAAAAACATAGGTACCATTACCCTAAAAAAACATAGGTACCATTACCCTAAGAAACATAGGTACCATTACCCTAAGAAACATAGGTACCATTACCCTAAGAAACATAGGTACTATTACCCTAAAAAACATAGGTACCATTACCCTAAGAAAACATAGGTACCATTACCCTAAGAAACATAGGTACCATTACCCTAAGAAACATAGGTACTATTACCCTAAAAAACATAGGTACCATTACCCTAAAAAACATAGGTACCATTACCCTAAGAAAACATAGGTACCATTACCCTAAGAAACATAGGTACCAATACCCTAAAAAACATAGGTACCATTACCCTAAAAAAACATAGGTACCATTATCCTAAGAAACATAGGTACCATTACCCTAAGAAACATAGGTACTATTACCCTAAAAAACATAGGTACCATTACCCTAAGAAACATAGGTACTATTACCCTAAAAAACATAGGTACCATTACCCTAAAAAAACATAGGTACCATTACCCTAAGAAAACATAGGTACCATTACCCTAAGAAAACATAGGTACCATTACCCTAAAAAAACATAGGTACCATTACCCTAAGAAAACATAGGTACCATTACCCTAAGAAAACATAGGTACCATTACCCTAAGAAACATAGGTACCATTACCCTAAGAAACATAGGTACCATTACCCTAAGAAACATAGGTACTATTACCCTAAAAAACATAGGTACCATTTCCCTAAGAAACATAGGTACTATTACCCTAAGAAAACATAGGTACCATTACCCTAAGAAAACATAGGTACCATTACCCTAAAAAAACATAGGTACCATTACCCTAAGAAAACATAGGTACCATTACCCTAAAAAAACATAGGTACCATTACCCTAAGAAAACATAGGTACCATTACCCTAAGAAACATAGGTACCATTACCTTAAAAAAACATAGGTACCATTACCCTAAAAAACATAGGTACCATTACCCTAAAAAACATAGGTACTATTACCCTAAAAAACATAGGTACCATTACCCTAAAAAACATAGGTACTATTACCCTAAAAAACATAGGTACCATTACCCTAAGAAAACATAGGTACCATTACCCTAAAAAAACATAGGTACCATTACCCTAAAAAACATAGGTACTATTACCCTAAAAAACATATGTACCATTACCCTAAAAAACATAGGTACTATTACCCTAAAAAACATAGGTACCATTACCCTAAAAAACATAGGTACTATTACCCTAAAAAACATAGGTACCATTACCCTAAGAAAACATAATGATAATGATAATGATAATGATGATAATGATGATATTTTTATTGAAAAGATTTGTTACATGGGTTTGGCATAGTAAAATATTTACAACGAGTAGAGTTAAACAAGAAATTAGAAAAAAAAAATAATAATAATCTAATCAAGCCCTTTCAGTCGCCATCATTGGCAAATCGGGCAAATTCAACTAATGAATATGAAATTTATTTATAATTTGAGAAAAATTGTACAATGTACATTCAAACCTATATTATAGAAATCTATACACTTTACACTTCATATGTTCACAAAAATACATTTAATATATTTAGTACACAAGGAAAATACTCATTGAAAGCATTAAATATGAATTAATTCAATATTGTTTAAAAAATATCACGGAGACCAGAACTCGTACCCTGAAAGTGAAGCGAATCGATCGAGTTGACCCGACCAAACAGGGCACGACCCCGACCACAGTAGGGATGAGACCGCCGTTCATTTCACCTTGCCTAACAAGACAGAAAGAAGACGACTCTCATCCCGCATGTTGAAAAGACCTATCCATTACATCAAACATTAAAAATATACACATTAAAAAAATACTTCATTGAATATACAAATTGGGAATAGCTGTATATACCTTAATATTTCAGTTACTTAAGAAATACTTTCTAATGTTAGCTTTAAAAATATTGTAGGAATTTATTTCTTTCAAGTATGGTGGAAGTGAATTCCAAAGATTTATAGCAATAAATAAAAAATTCCTATGAGTTAGAGAGAGTCTAGATGTTGGTAGCAAAATATTATTATGGTACATGAAAGGGGTACGGTCAAGAGCCCCCCCGGTCAAGAGCCCCCCCCCCCCGGTCATGAGCCACCCCGGTCATGAGCCCCCCTAGGTCATAAGCCCCCCCAGTCACGAGCCCCCCTCCATGTTTTTTTAATCCTTATATACCTAGTTAAACAAATGAAGAACTACTTAGATAGAAATAACAGAGAGTTGCTAATGTAGTTTTTTGTATCCGCTAGATTGTTGTACTGCACACTTCATAATTGTTTAATGACATGTCAGGGGGGTTCGGGGGGCAGCACGCCCCCCGATATACATATATTTTATGTCTAATCAGTAATGAACTACAAAAGTGTCAATAAGGATTAAATAATATAGGTAAATAAGGATTTAAGAACAGGGGGGCTCGTGACCGGGGGGGCTCTTGACCGGGGGGGCTTATGACCTAGGGGGGCTCATGACCGGGGGGGCTCTTGACCGAGGGGGCTTATGACCGGGGGGGCTCTTGACCGAGGGGGCTTATGACCTACACCCTACATGAAACGAGTCCCGTAATCATGAGTTGGTATAAGATTACCAACAATGTTCCCAAAATAAGCATGTCGATTCATTTTATAGAACTGATACAGTTTCAAGATAGAGAAATATTTAAAAAGAGATTCGAAGGACAGCAAGCTAAATTGAAAGAATGGGTAAGCATGACCTCTCTTGTAAAGCATCTTTGCAAACCTCAGTTGTAGGTACCATTACCCTAAAGAACATAGGTACCATTACCCTAAGAAAACATAGGTACCATTATCCTAAGAAACATAGGTACCATTACCCTAAGAAACATAGGTACAATTACCCTAAAAAACATAGGTACCATTACCCTAAGAAAACATAGGTACCATTACCCTAAGAAACATAGGTACCATTACCCTAAAAAACATAGGTACCATTACCCTAAGAAAACATAGGTACCATTACCCTAAAAAACATAGGTACCATTACCCTAAAAAACATAGGTACCATTACCCTAAGAAAACATAGGTACCATTACCCTAAAAACATAGGTACCATTACCCTAAGAAACATAGGTACCATTACCCTAAAAAACATAGGTACCATTACCCTAAGAAACATAGGTACCATTACCCTAAGAAACATAGGTACCATTACCCTAAAAAACATAGGTACCATTACCCTAAGAAAACATAGGTACCATTACCCTAAGAAACATAGGTACCATTACCTTAAAAAACATAGGTACCATTACCCTAAGAAAACATAGGTACCATTACCCTAAGAAACATAGGTACCATTACCCTAAAAAACATAGGTACCATTACCCTAAGAAACATAGGTACCATTACCCTAAAAAACATAGGTACCATTACCCTAAGAAACATAGGTACCATTACCCTAAAAAAACATAGGTACCATTACCCTAAGAAACATAGGTACCATTACCCTAAGAAACATAGGTACCATTACCCTAAAAAAACATAGGTACTTAAAAGTAAACCTATACAGTAGTGGCCAAAATATAAGAGTAGGTAAGAATAAGTTATCTAAATCTTTAATTTCATAAATAGTACGAAACACACATTATTGAAATTTTGCACGTATTTTCATATAGAGTTCATATGTATTCGTATGAAATTTCAAAGCATTTGGACAAATATTCTAGCAATGGTTCCATTTTTCATCTCAAACAATAAATTTAGCTCTGATTAAAAGTTAAGGGTAGCCATCATAAACTTGACGATGAATGGAAGAAGGATAACTCCTTCTTATTGTGCCAAATTAGTAGAATTAGGTATCAGAAGATGTATTGAAGTAATTTAGCAAAGAATCATTCACAAATTTTTAAGTTAATTGCCAATATCCGGGAATATTTCAAAGTTTATGATGGCTACCCTTAACTTTTGACCAGAGCTACGTGATAACTTGGAGTCTGTTGGAATGCAGTTTTGTATATCGGGAAGAGTGGAAGTTGAATGTCAATATTTCTTATATAACTAATTATGAACAGAATACTTGATCAATTTCTTTTCTCTTAACTGTTATATGTTATATAACCTTAGCTCTACAAATTTAAAGCAATTCCAGATTTTTTTAATTTAGAGTGGAGATGACCTTTAAGAATGGCGTTATATCTATCATCCTTTATCTTTCGTAGTTTGAATTCTCTTAACGCTTTCTTCAACTCAAATAATTTTATTTTTTTATTTACACAAAATAACCTAATATCCTCCAATAGCTTTGGATACTTATAGAAGAAAATTTTAGCATTATTCAGATTTTCTTAGTACCAGAGACTGAACATTTCTTTCGCCTTTTCGCCGACACAGCAATGCATTCCCTCTTCACATAGATCATTCATTATGCGTAGAAATTACAGTATTTAATTCATCAATCAGATCGGCAATTAGATCTACACTTGTGACACTATTTGGTAATAATTGTTCTATTCTAGTTCTCACTCGTGAAATTGCAGCAAATTTCTGTTTCACAATCTGATGGGGTGTCTACTACATTACCGTTGCCTTTCATATTATCCTGCAAAACTTTTGTATCGTTTAAGCCTGGCTTATTGCTAGCGATAGCTTGCGCTCGATCGCTAATGTTTGTAGAAAGGGAAGCTACAAAACTATCAGTTTCTTTTCTTTTCCAATTATGTTTGATAAACTGTAATGCTTCCAACATTAAAAAGGATTTAATTTTTGAATCACGGGTGTGAATTCAAGACGAAGAGCATAGGCTCATAGGGTCTCTTCAGGTTCATTAGTCTTGCTACCGATGATCTATTTAAATCTATACTAATAATTTCCTTAGTGTGTTTATTTATTTGGTGTCCGCTTTTACACGACGGGTATTAAACATGAAGAATGTAACTATGATACGCATGGGAATATATTGACTTGATATTTAAATATCCTGTTTCTATTCAATTTTCAAATTTATTTAATCTATAAAATAAATTAGACTATTCAGAAAATTTAATTTTAATTGAATGCATTAAAAGTAACCTAATAACGGGTAATAAATTGGTATTGATGATGACCCGTTATTTTTAACTGGAAAGTACACTAGTGAAGCATATAAAATATCATACTATTACTATAATACCATATGACAAACAGAGGAAGAAATCAGGTATACAGAAACCTAAATTAGTTTCTATCAACTGTTTAATTGGGGCACTAAATGGTGTTTGAGGCTCATACTGTACTAGCAGTTTCACCGCCGCGTTTAAAGTGCCATGTCTACGCATCTTCAATTAATCGCAGTTAAATGAACAGAAAGCAAATTTGCATACTATACTAGTGTTGCTACCGCGGTTCTATGTAAATTGCTCGAAAGACAATTGCTCGAAAACAATTGCTCGATTCATTTAACCATGATTAATTGAAGAAGCGGAAACATGGCAGTAAAAACGCGGCGGTGAAACTGCTAGTGTAGTATGGGCTTTATTTAACGAGTTAGTGCAATTTTAATGATTAATCTTACTTACACAATCAATAGAAAACAAGTAGCCGTGAAACAAGTTGCCACTGTTTACGGCAAGAAGCCGTAAACAGTGTTCCGTGACCACTGCAATTCGTAGATTCGTAGAACAAAATTATCTTATAGAACAGTTCAAACTACATAATAGACTAGGCGAAATGTCCATGTGTGGACATTTGTCCGAAGTACATTTGGCCGAATGGATATTTGGATGAAAAACTTTCATTTATTGTATATCCCATAATACGAATTGCAGCTTCCATTTAATTTAATAATTAATACTATCAAGACTCGTGGCAAGACCCACAGGATGAGAATCAACAAGAATGTTCTGATATAACTGATTATAAAAAACTCCTATTTAGACAGAAAACATATGAAACGCAGTAAATGTTTTTAGTAACATGCTTCTGAAAATAATATCCTTTGTATTTAATTACCTTCGTCACATCACGACTCGATTAGCACCAGCTTTATGGGGCGATATTGATCGAATGTATTTTTAACTCGTTTTGTGACAGACAGACCGACTGATACGGCTTATTTTATTATAGTATATAGATTATCCCTTATAAATATTTTATTGGAGACATTAATTTGGTTTACACCAACTTTATGAGTTACTATTGATAGAGTGTCTGTTTAACGTATTTTGTGACAGACCGACTGTCGGACATTATCAGTTTATCACTATACAACATTTTCTCTAAACCAAGTTGGATTATAGCTCCACAGTTCCTCCCCCCACACCCCTTGACTTCCCCACATACATTTCACCCACCTTCATTTCCTCCACCTACTTTTTCTCCACCTATATTTCCCCCACTTTCACTTCCTACACCTACATTTCCCCCACCTTCACTTCCTCCAAGTACACTTTCACCACTTACACTTCCACCACCTACATTTCCTTCAGTTACACTTCCGCCATCAACATTTCCACCTTCTACTCTTCAGCATATACACTTCCACCATCTCCACTTGCCACTAATTCACTTCCCCAATTTTTACTTCCCCATCTACACCTCTCCCACCTTCACATTCCCCACCTATACTACTTCCATCTTTACTTCCCCATCTTCATTTCCTCAAAAATACTATCCCCCACATCCACTTCCCCCCATTTCATTTCTCCCACTTTCAATTGCCTCACGTTTTACTAAATATAATCAAATTGAAACACACAATGAAAATAAGAGGTTCAAAATATAAAAGTGAATAATAGGATGTTTATTCTATGGTATCATGCATACAGAATTTGCTTATATCTAATTACTGAAAGCGTAACGGAAGTACTCACCCTAAGGGCCCCCGCACACGAGCGTTCTTCGCCGTCCAGCGATTGGCGCATGACCCTAAAATAGCACTAACTCTCGGGTAAGTGGGCACACGAGCGTTCTGTGCCGTCCGGCAGAGAGACGGACAATTCTGAACGCAGGGTAATGCGTTCCCTTGACGGCTGGTGACTGCCGCATTACCAGTCATTTCTATTAAATCTACGGGAGGGTGCGCACACGGACGGTTTGTTGCCGCATCTTTCAATGGTAATTGTAAGTAAATAGTTGAGATTGAAACATTTTTATTGAACATAAAAGAAAGAAAATTTTGTTCCTACATTTTAACAGTCTTTGAGTTATTACAAAGAAATAATAAAACGATAAAACAGAGTTAATTCAGGTAATTCTTTATCGATCAAAGCCCTTATGAAGTTAATATAAACTTTTTGAATGAATAGACGTGCCAATAACAATTACTTTACAATTTTGATCCGTTTAGGTACAGTGTAACAAGTTAGATATAATGTGCCTGGTTAGATAGCCTACAGTATGACTAGTTAGGTATAGTGTGACTGGTACATGCTACATGTCACTCTCTATGCATCTGGGTTAATTTTCCATTGCGGCACACGCTCGTGTGCCCTGGCCATGCGGCTGCGTTCATTTGACGTTGCGGAGAAGGAACGCTCGTGTGCGGGGGCCCTAAGAAAGGAACAAGCAGAATTATAATATGATGACTAGTGTATTTTCCCGTTAAAAATAACGGGTCATCATCCATACCAATCTTCTATTACCCGTTATTAGGTTACTTTTAATGAAATCAATTAATATTAAATTTTCTGCATAGTCTAATTTATTTTATAGATAAAAAACATTTGAAAAATGGAAGAAAGGAAAGGAAAGAAAATCAAAGGAATTCAAATACCAAGTCAATATATTCCCGTGCGTATCATAGTTACATTCTTCATGTTTAATACCCGTCGTGTAAAAGCGGACACCAAATAAATAAACACACTAAGGAAATTATTAGTATAGAGTCTATACTATAGACTATAGATAGTATATTTTCATGGAATTGAAGGTTATTAGATAAAAATGAAATATCATTTTATAATACAAATACATAATGTGTATCCACATTACGAACTGCAAGCATATATTACTCAACAATCTAAATTTATTTTTAATCATGGATTTAATTAGAATATTAATTTAGGACCCAGTCTAACGAGAGTTTTTGCATAGCGTTTGGACAGCGTTTTTGACTCTGAAGAAATTATAGTTAAGGTTCGTTTTGCATGCAGCGATTTTTGCGATCATCGCTCAGCGATAATCGTCCAGCAATAGGAATACATTGAACTATAGCTCGGCGGTAACCGCTAGGCGATAATCGCAATTAACAATCGCTGCATGGAAAACGTACCTATAAGCCCATTTCATTTGTATCCATGTTACGCGACACTTTCGGAGCGTTGAAACCGCTGTAAAAACGACCGTGTGACCGGGCCCAAATACTTTTTATTTTGAACTTGTTATTATTGGTTATTATTTTATAAAGTTTTTACCTTCGCAAATTTGTGGAAGGTTATATTTTACCCGGCATTTATTTATTTATCATCTTGTTATTCGCTAACTCAAAAAGGAGTCAACCAAATTGCCTAAAATTTAGAGAGACGATTGGTCATTATCCAGTTACCAGCTTCCTTAATTTTGGGAGCGGAGCGAACGGGTCAAAGGTAGAGGTCGAGGTCATTTATAACTCAAATATTATTTCATGGTCAATGTCTTTTATAAGCGGTGGCGAAGGTATGCGCTAAATAATATTATCATCCCACTTTTAGTTTTCATACATTCAATTCTGAGTAACCGTCATTTAAGTAAAAATTATTTTAGTTCAATGTCCGATTGGTCCAATGTCCGTTCCACCAAATGTTTTTTTTTTTGGCGAAGTGCTAATCGGTCAAGTGTCCGTATACCGATTTAGATACAGTAATTCAGCTAGGTTGGATCTTGTTTGAAATTCACGAGCCACCATATTTCAATAATGAAAAATTGCAAAATGATACTAATTATTATATAAACAAAAATTCAGTAGTTTAGATACGAGAATTTTATACGACAATCGTGAGAGAAATTTGTATAATTTATTATCCTTCAAAAATGGCTTCTTTTAGACTCAAGAAACTTCTCAAACTTAGTGAAGAAGAAAGCGTGAAGATATTTAAAGAATATGAAATTATTCTAACATCTAAAGTATGCAGAGAAGAACATTCAATGACTATGATAAATGACAGAGACTTCGAATGGAAATGTCAGAAACGCTCCTGTAGAGAGAGTGTCAGTATCAGAAAGAATACATGGTTGAATTCATGAACTACATAATAATTATTATTATTATTTAACAAAAATTGAAATATGGTGGCTCGTGAATTACAAACAAGATATTTCAGGTTATTTGCAAAAACAGCAAGGACAGAAACAAGAATTATCTCGATAAGGAAGTTAATCAAAGATAATAAAAGGAAATCAGTGAGAAATTAGTCATCTGAGACACAAATAATGAATCCACAGAACAAGATGCAAACTCTTCAATAAATCTCACCTGTGAATGAAGGTAGATAATAATTTGGTGGCACACTTAAAAACTTGAGAATTTCCATTAAAGTATCTTTGGATAACATAATTTTTAATGATGAATGTCAGACATAAGTGAAAGGTATGCTAAATAGACAAAAATACCCAAATTGGTCAACAACTACAGCAAATGATTTCTCAGAAAGGTCTAAGAATGATCAAACTAATGTTTGTGGGCGATACTTTTTTTCATGAACGATAAACAAATCAGTTAAAAGCATATATTAGTAATATTATAAACTGTTTTTTTCTGTTAACACACATTCTCACGAAGGGTTTCAGCAGGATGAACTAAAGTCTACACCGCTATGTCTCTATATCCCGGCTGATGGTGCAATATATCAACGGCTAATTTTCCAAAAGTCTGACTTACATTGGTAATTTATTTGTCTCCTGCTCTGCCTCCCTTTGGATTTTTTTCTATGCGATTTTGTTGTAGGAAATGTATTTCTTAGTGCGCCATCACCCATTTTTTAATTGAAAAATGGTGTCCAAGAGGTAATTGCGTTCAATGAACCAAATAATTTGCGAAACCTAATTTTGGAGTTCGTATAGATAAGTGCATCTTGCATCAGATGGCGACCATGTGGACTGTTAAATTATTAATAAAATGCAACTTTGAATATATTTTTTTCAATGAAAACCATTCCAGTTTTCTACTAATAATTTACAAGTTACAGCTTATTCAAATCGGTTGCTACCTTGTAAGATAAAAAGATTATTTTAGGGCTAAGCACCTTGTGACCTCTAATAGTTAGACTGCAATCTGCACCGTGTCCCTATCTATGTCCTTCTTATCTATTAGTTAATTAGGGAATTACAGGTAAATTAATAGAGGTTGTAGGTAAGAAAATGTACATCTGTATAACAACTGGCGAGACAATTCGTCAGGGAAATTCACAGATAAGACAGTCTCGAGTACTGAAGATTAGATAGAGGAAACCTATAAAGGCAGGTGATGGGCTATTTTACCTACAATCACTGCTCTCTACCCTATCTAACAGGTCAGTCTCTGCCTATCAATTCTATAACTAATATCAATTTTAATGCAATATTTCATACAGAAAGAATAAACCTTTAAGTCTATTTTGCTTAATTTTCTTAAATTAAATTTGAACTAAATTATATGTTTCTACTTCTAAATATAAGAAAAATGTGCTAGAACTATTCACGAATATTTGAAAAAATTGAGTCGTTTAATTTTGCAATTTTCAGCAGTGAAACATACATTTTATTGAGAAATATAAATTGCTATTAAACTAAAATATGCCGAGAAAGAAGATGTGAAAGAGTAAGGGGAAATAGGATTCTGAAAAGGATTTAACAAAATAAAAATACATTTCTTAGATTTTCTTGTCCTTTTCATAAGTATTCAATTAGTTTGTTTGCCAGTGTATTATGATAATTACAATAGCAATTATTAATAGAATGTTGTTGTTGTTGCAGGTTTTACCAATCACGAAAATGACAGAATCAGCAGGAGTGACAGAAGGACTTGGCCACGCCCTCTTATCGGTGGCTAAATGTGTAGTAGCAGTACCTCTCTCAGTGCTGTGCATCCTAGAGTCCTTCTTGAAGGTACTGGTACCTAAAAGACTGAGGATGAAGAGCCTGAAGGGGCAGACGGCGCTGATCACAGGCGGTGGAAGTGGAATTGGCAGAGAGTTGGCGCTGGAGCTTGCCAAACAGGGAGTTAAAGTCATCATCTGGGGGAGGAGCTTGCACAGTGAGTTAGAAATGTAGGGAAGTTTTACGTTTCTAGAACTAGGCCTGAAGTAACGGGTAAATGATCTATCCGAAACTAAGACCCAGTGTTAGGTATGGTCTTTATCCTTTTTGTCCTTCGATCATTGTCCTTTTTGTCCTTTTAAATATGCAAAAACAAATCTGAGGTTTTTTATGTGAAAAGAATATTGAATTACTATGGAAAACTGATTTAATGAAATTATATTTTAAATTACTATTTTTTAATCATGTGTCCACAGAGTTGATAGATGATATAGTAGGAAAACACGTACAAATTAATCAAAAATTAATTATACATGCCTAACAAATTAAATGAGTGCTCTACCTTAGTGCAATTAATTAGTGTACTAAGGTAGTGCCTGCTTAATTTAGTAGCTAATTTTAGTCTCTAATTTATACTAATTATCTTTCTTGTAGAATAATTAGACACATTCCTGGTAATTAATGTGTGAAATAGGGAGACATGTTTGGAAAAATGTTTTTTTTAATAATTCGAAATCCTGATGAACAAAAATTTTAATTCACTAAAAAAAATCGAGATAAAAAAATCACAATAAATAGAATCTTATTTTTGAACGCGTTTAAATTAATTGAATATTTTCGTATCCATGAATATTTTCTCTTTTTTACATTAATTGTATATTTTTAAAACTTAGTACATGACTTCTTATTAAAAGAGTTGTGACAATATGCTTTTTAAATCACAGATCTTAAGAATATCACAGACGAAATGAAATGGTATCGAATACTATATACCGCTGGTGTAGACTTTAGAGCGATTCAATAGTCTTTAACTCTCTCCGTCTATTAAATATACAAGATCTATGATTTCAAAATCATATTGTCACAACCCTAATTATTACTATCTTTTTTCATGGGATATATTATAGTTTCACCTTTTCTTTTTAAGCATTAACGTTCAATTTTATCTACTATAACTGTTAAAGGAAATAAAGAGATAATTACTATGTATCACAAAAAGATACAATTACTACTTTGTTAACATTTAATGAAAAGTACACTTTACTAGTTTAGATATGACAGTCTAGCCATGAGAATAAACTGATAAGCGTTATCTTTTATCACTCGCTATCTTTGGGGAAACGTTATCTTAATATTGATAACAGGGAAAAAAATAATAATTAAACCCTTTACTGTCTAATATGACTTACAAATATGGTAGAATAGTGTTTTTAAATTATTTGATTTGTTCTACCATCTGACCATTTGTCTTACCATCTGACCATTTGTTTTACCATCTGACCATTTGTCTTACCATCTGACCATTTGTTTTACCCTCTGACCATTTGTTTTACCATCTGACCATTTGTCTTACCATCTGACCATTTGTTTTACCATCTGACCATTTGTCTTACCATCTAACCATTTGTCTTACCATCTGACCATTTGTTTTACCATCTGACCATTTGTCTTACCATCTGACCATTTGTTTTACCATCTGACCATTTGTCTTACCATCTGACCATTTGTTTTACCCTCTGACCATTTGTTTTACCATCTGACCATTTGTCTTACCATCTGACCATTTGTTTTACCATCTGACCATTTGTCTTACCATCTGACCATTTGTTTTACCCTCTGACCATTTGTTTTACCATCTGACCATTTGTCTTACCATCTGACCATTTGTTTTACCATCTGACCATTTGTCTTACCATCTGACCATTTGTCTTACCATCTGACCATTTGTTTTACCATCTGACCATTTGTCTTACCATCTGACCATTTGTTTTACCATCTGACCATTTGTCTTACCATCTGACCATTTGTTATACCATCTGACCATTTGTCTTACCATCTGACCATTTGTTTTACCCTCTGACCATTTGTTTTACCATCTGACCATTTGTTATACCATCTGACCATTTGTCTTACCATCTGACCATTTGTCTTACCATCTGACCATTTGTTTTACCCTCTGACCATTTGTTTTACCATCTGACCATTTGTTATACCATCTGACCATTTGTCTTACCATCTGACCATTTGTCTTACCATCTGACCATTTGTCTTACCATCTGACCATTTGTCTTACCATCTGACCATTTGTTTTACCATCTGACCATTTGTCTTACCATCTGACCATTTGTCTTACCATCTGACCATTTGTCTTACCATCTGACCATTTGTCTTACCATCTGACCATTTGTTTTACCATCTGACCATTTGTCTTACCATCTGACCATTTGTTTTACCATCTGACCATTTGTCTTACCATCTGACCATTTGTTATACCATCTGACCATTTGTCTTACCATCTGACCATTTGTTTTACCCTCTGACCATTTGTTTTACCATCTGACCATTTGTTATACCATCTGACCATTTGTCTTACCATCTGACCATTTGTCTTACCATCTGACCATTTGTCTTACCATCTGACCATTTGTTTTACCCTCTGACCATTTGTTTTACCATCTGACCATTTGTCTTACCATCTGACCATTTGTTTTACCATCTGACCATTTGTCTTACCATCTGACCATTTGTCTTACCATCTGACCATTTGTTTTACCATCTGACCATTTGTCTTACCATCTGACCATTTGTTTTACCATCTGACCATTTGTCTTACCATCTGACCATTTGTCTTACCATCTGACCATTTGTTATACCACTGACCATTTGTCTTACCATCTGACCATTTGTTTTACCCTCTGACCATTTGTTTTACCATCTGACCATTTGTTATACCATCTGACCATTTGTCTTACCATCTGACCATTTGTCTTACCATCTGACCATTTGTCTTACCATCTGACCATTTGTCTTACCATCTGACCATTTGTTTTACCCTCTGACCATTTGTTTTACCATCTGACCATTTGTCTTACCATCTGACCATTTGTCTTACCATCTGACCATTTGTTTTACCCTCTGACCATTTGTTTTACCCTCAGCGCTTGAAGAGACACGTAATCTGGTGGAGAAGGTGTCTGGTAGCTGCTACATCTACCAGGTTGACGTCACTGACAATCTGGCGGTCTACAGAACAGCAGAAGAACTGCTCAAAGAACATGGGAAGGTGGGCAATAAATCGCAAAATCCACTGTTTTTAAATTCCCTGAAATTTAAAAAAATATATTAAAAAATTGCATCTCAAAGACTTTTTTTCGACATCTTAGTAATTTTTTAGCATTTAACTTTCCGTCTCCATTTTCTTCCGAACTTTTCGATTAACTTTCAAAATTGAAAAGCTAATAGTCATAAAATATATTCCAATTTGAAAAGGAAACCAATAAAATTTCCTTCCTGGAAAAAATATTAAATTGGCGAAATGGAGATCAATGGAGGGAAAAAATAAAACATCTTTAATTTTGTATGGCTTTTGAATAATCAAATGTTCATTATCAATATCCCAATTATACAAATCCTAATTAAACCGGAATAAAATGATGATAAATCTTTGTCGTTTCCTTCGTTCTTCCTTTTATCAATTTATAAATATTCCACTACAAATTTCTTATCTACCTAAATTGCTACTAAATTCTTTTCTAAATATTTAAATCTAAATTCTTTTCAATAATTCTTTTCTAAATATTTACTTTAATATTTACTTAGATATTTATTTTAATATTTATTTTAATATTTATTTTAATATTTATTTTGATATTTATTTTGATATTTATTTTAATATTCATTTTGATAAATATTTTAACATTTATCAATCATTTCAATTTTCACTATTTAATGTTTCGCTTTTCTTCACTTATTTTTCTTACATTTTCATTATCAGTCGATATTTGTGAATGTTTATGATTGCAGAGTCTCTCAATTAAGCAGCGCAATAATCGAAGGAACTGGAAATAACTCTATTGATTTGTTTACTTTCTCAGGTCGATATTCTCTTCAATAACGCAGGTATAGTGAAGGGAAAAAGTATACTGGAACTGAAAGATGAAGACGTGATGGAAACAATGACTGTCAACTGCATCAGTCACTTCTATGTAAGTCACTCAGTCACTTCTATGTAAGTCACTCAGTCACTTCTATGTAAGTCACTCAGTCACTTCTATGTAAGTCACTCAGTCACTTCTATGTAAGTCACTCAGTCACAAGAATTTTATTATATTTAAAAAAATGGAATTAATTAGAAATGGAAACTCAATAGAAATTAAATATTGTTGATATCCATTAAATAAATATATAGTCATTTTTATGAGAAAGGAAGTCATCAGAAACCTTTTAAAATTATCAAATGCTTAATATCCCCAATTCAAATATTATGAAATGCCTAATATCCCCCATTTAAATATATTACTTAATACCACCACTGCTCCCCCAGACCACCAGGGCGTTCCTCCCCCGGATGATGGATGACAACAGTGGCCACATAGTGACCATTGCCTCCATGGCTGGCTACATGGGCAGCAACAGACTCACTGACTACTGTGCCAGCAAACACGCTGCCGTGGGATTCAACGAGTCTCTTAAACATGAACTCATGGTGAGAAACAGCCATGAAATGTCATGTACTGTATATGGTGGGGGGGGGGACCTGTAGCTAAAAAACACGCCTCCTCCTGAAATTCTATTTTTGTAAAGTATTTAGTATGTCACAATAACACATTGTACAGAGTAACTTTAAAAAATGAACACTTTCGCGGCCCAGAACGGAAATGTCCGTCATGTTCCATGCTTAGCAGGTAAAATTGCATATAATTACATGGCTACTAGAGATGCAGTCAGGAAGGAAATAATAGCAAATCCCGCGTTGCGGTCCCATCTTCATTGTTTCTGGATCACAGTTTGACGACTACGTTAAATTCGTAGATTATAACCACTAAACATCATAGTTTCGAAATTACATCTTCGATATTTTCTGACCTATGACGATATTCCATTGCCATTTCATCGTCAAATCAATTATCCAAATAATTATCGGATTTGCCCATCGAAAACTGATGATTTTTTCGACTCAGTTTTGCGTTTCCAGTAATATCTGCAAAACTGCAATATTCACCAATGTTGCCCCTATATTTTGCATTCTTTTTTTAGCGTGTGACTGTAGGTACTACTGACTTCACGCAGTAGTGTTCTTTTGCAGCTCCATAGATGATTACCATAGGTTTAAATCACTTGACTGACACCATGCAATTGAGGAACTGCTTGCTGCGATCAGAACCTGTCTAACGTTATAATCTTTAGAAACTCCAATAATTGGCTATTATTAAAATAAAGAGATATAACATAAATAGGTAGTGTGTATTCTCTATACTCTGTAGTCCATACTATGTATTATGATAATGAGGTTACTATTTGCATATTTAACTCATTCTAACAATATCGACATTAAAAAGGGTGCGAGTGGAAATTAAACAATGTGAGCTTTATCGAATCAGCATAATTAGTTATAATGCAATGGCTAAATTCTTTACCAATTCTTTACAGATTGGTAAAAAATGTAATTTCATTACATTCAACAAAGCGCCATCTAGTGACAGGTATATGAATTTTTTTTCGCTAGTTTTGTTTACCGCTTTTTTGCTTTACTACAAACGGTGAAGAAGAATGTTTGTATGTGGTGTACGTATACTGGTGTATAATATCCCTGGCTATAAATCTGATAGTCGTGTAGTTTAGTAAGAATGGGATATATTCAATTAACTATTCTTATTTAGAAAGAAAATCTGTTAAAAAACGATAAAGAAAACACAACGCTATCTATCGGGAAATATTTCAAGCCACGCCCTTTATCAGACCTTCGCCCAAACATATGTTGTCTATTTACATAAAACTCTATTTTCTATGTAATGTATACAGTGTATATACATAGGAAATGGAGTTGTATATTAATAGTGTATATTATACATTATACAGGGTGATTCAGAATTAAAGCTACAATCCTTTTGATAAAATTCAACATGTCAATTCAAAACGATACAGTGTGCCATTTATTCGATATAACAGCCTTTTTACGAACTGCAGCTTTCAGTAAAGTGACAAATGCATCAGCTGTTCTTGTGGCATTGCTTATGTAGGATATGCTGTTATTTTGAAGTCAAAGGAGCCAAGTGATGGTGCTGAGTACTGTGCAGCTTCTTGGTGAACCCTGAATGTGTTCTACAGCTCATGGTACCAACTTTGATTTCTGAATGAGAGATGAACAGTTTTGAGTTCAATTTCACAACACAAGGCATAAATACGAGGGGGATCTTCCAGTGGCAGTTACAGGAACCCAACCCATCACACACTGTGAACATTGACGTTCGTCACAATCCTACAGTCGGCTGATCTTGAGGATATGCAAACTCGATCACTCTCATGGTTCACAACTTGCTGAATGTTTACTTTCTTTTCATCTTGAGAGTAAAGTATTTCATCGAGGATCTGACTTCTTTCAGCTCTCATTCCCTCTTGATGCTTTTGTTCTCAGATCTACTTGCTGTACTCTAGTTTGTAGTTTTCCTTACATCGGCTTCTGCAGCCAGTTTACGATGAGTTAGACGTGGCTTTCGACGGAACTTCTCCCGCGTGGTTTGACCATTGCTTTGGTCCGTACGCATCGGTTAACCAATCTCACTGAAGTTTTATACAATCAGTAGAACGATAAATTATGAACTTCTTGCAATAAATTAAGTAGTCTCACCTTCTTTTGGTGGCTTGGTAACTAAATATCGATCTACAGCCATGATACAAAGTATTAAATTTGAAATAAAAAGGCCTGAAATAGGAAGATTTTGACACTATTTTCAAAATGATAAGCAATATTTAGTACCAATCATCGACTTTGAATGATTTATTTGATACGCAAAACTGGTTGTCTTATTCTGAAACATTATTTCCCGATAGATGGCACGTTGTTAATATTATTTCCCGATAGATGGCACGTTGTTAACATTATTTCCCGATAGATGGCACGTTGTTAACATTATTTCCCGATAGATGGCACGTTGTTAACATTATTTCCCGATAGATGGCACGTTGTTAACATTATTTCCCGATAGATGGCACGTTGTTAACATTATTTCCCGATAGATGGCACGTTGTTAACATTATTTTCCGATAGATGGCACGTTGTTAACATTATTTCCCGATAGATGGCACGTTGTTAACATTATTTACCGATAGATGGCACGTTGTTAACATTATTTACCGATAGATGGCACGTTGTTAACATTATTTACCGATAGATGGCACGTTGTTAATATTATTTACCGATAGATGGCACGTTGTTAACATTATTTCCCGATAGATGGCACGTTGTTAACATTATTTCCCGATAGATGGCACGTTGTTAACATTATTTCCCGATAGATGGCACGTTGTTAACATTATTTCCCGATAGATGGCACGTTGTTAACATTATTTCCCGATAGATGGCACGTTGTTAACATTATTTCCCGATAGATGGCACGTTGTTAACATTATTTCCCGATAGATGGCACGTTGTTAACATTATTTCCCGATAGATGGCACGTTGTTAACATTATTTCCCGATAGATGGCACGTTGTTAACATTATTTACCGATAGATGGCACGTTGTTAACATTATTTACCGATAGATGGCACGTTGTTAACATTATTTACCGATAGATGGCACGTTGTTAACATTATTTCCCGATAGATGGCACGTTGTTAACATTATTTACCGATAGATGGCACGTTGTTAACATTATTTACCGATAGATGGCACGTTGTTAACATTATTTCCCGATAGATGGCACGTTGTTAACATTATTTACCGATAGATGGCACGTTGTTAACATTATTTACCGATAGATGGCACGTTGTTAACATTATTTACCGATAGATGGCACGTTGTTAACATTATTTACCGATAGATGGCACGTTGTTAACATTATTTACCGATAGATGGCACGTTGTTAACATTATTTACCGATAGATGGCACGTTGTTAACATTATTTACCGATAGATGGCACGTTGTTAACATTATTTACCGATAGATGGCACGTTGTTAACATTATTTTCCGATAGATGGCGTAAACTTTCTTTACAGCTCATTTCCGTGAATTAGTAATAGTCAATTGAATGTGGGAAATATATACACTATGCTAACTATTTAACTATTTCTAGAATTATAAGCATGAATATTACAGGAAGATATAAACCATCTTTACTAATGATTGTTTAGATAAATAAAGCATATCATATTACAAATCTGATATGTACCTAGATTTCATTTGAACATTTAATAGAGTAATTTCAAACATAGCAGAATAGATTTCAAAATTATATGATGTAGTATAACAAAATAATAAGGTATGGTCAAACATTTTAAGTCTCTAGGATATACTTATCAAGCCAGGAGACATGTCAACAAAAAAGAATATATTTTAACAGTATAGGATATTATTTGTTATCACTCTAGCGTTCACTTCAGCTCAAACCACCAATTTACTCTCCCATTAACCAATAATTGGCAATGATTACTGCAGAAGAGCTAACAAAAGTTTTCCAACATTTAGAAAAGATGAAGAGAGAGAACACTATTAAGAGGGAAAATATTGTAATACATGAGTAGATACACTGTGTAGAATACATGAGTAGATGCACTGTGTAGAATAGATGAGTAGATACACTGTGTAGAATACATGAGTAGATACACTGTGTAGAATACATGAGTAGATACACTGTGTAGAATACATGAGTAGATACACTGTGTATGAGTAGATACACTGTGTAGAATACATGAGTAGATACACTGTGTGGAATACATGAGTAGATACACTGTATAGAATACATGAGTAGATACACTGTGTAGAATACATGAGTAGATACACTGTATAGAATACATGAGTAGATATACTGTGTAGAATACATGAGTAGATACACTGTATAGAATATATGAGTAGATACACTGTATAGAATACATGAGTAGATATACTGTGTAGAATACATGAGTAGATACACTGTATAGAATATATGAGTAGATACACTGTATAGAATACATGAGTAGATACACTGTATAGAATATATGAGTAGATACACTGTGTAGAATACATGAGTAGATACACTGTATAGAATATATGACTAGATACACTGTGTAGAATACATGAGTAGATACACTGTTTAGAATACATGAGTAGATACACTGTATAGAATATATGAGTAGATACACTGCATAGAATACATGAGTATAGATACACTGTATAGAATACATGAGTAGATACACTGTGTAGAATACATGAGTAGATACACTGTATAGAATACATGAGTAGATACACTGTATAGAATACATGAGTAGATACACTGTATAGAATACATGAGTAGATACACTGTATAGAATACATGAGTAGATACACTGTATAGAATACATGAGTAGATATACTGTGTAGAATACATGAGTAGATATATTGTATAGAATATATGAGTAGATATACTGTGTAGAATATATGAGTAGATACACTGTGTAGAATACATGAGTAGATACACTGTATAGAATATATGAGTAGATACACTGTGTAGAATACATGAGTAGATACACTGTATAGAATACATGAGTAGATACACTGTATAGAATACATGAGTAGATACACTGTATAGAATACATGAGTAGATACACTGTATAGAATATATGAGTAGATACACTGTGTAGAATACATGAGTAGATACACTGTATAGAATACATGAGTAGATACACTGTGTAGAATACATGAGTAGATACACTGTATAGAATACATGAGTAGATACACTGTATAGAATACATGAGTAGATACACTGTATAGAATATATGAGTAGATATACTGTGTAGAATACATGAGTAGATACACTGTATAGAATACATGAGTAGATACACTGTATAGAATATATGAGTAGATACACTGTGTAGAATACATGAGTAGATACACTGTATAGAATACATGAGTAGATACACTGTGTAGAATACATGAGTAGATACACTGTATAGAATACATGAGTAGATACACTGTATAGAATACATGAGTAGATACACTGTATAGAATACATGAGTAGATACACTGTATAGAATACATGAGTAGATACACTGTATAGAATATATGAGTAGATACACTGTATAGAATACATGAGTAGATATACTGTATAGAATACATGAGTAGATATACTGTGTAGAATACATGAGTAGATATACTGTATAGAATACATGAGTAGATACACTGTATAGAATACATGAGTAGATATACTGTATAGAATACATGAGTAGATACACTGTATAGAATACATGAGTAGATATACTGTATAGAATACATGAGTAGATACACTGTATAGAATACATGAGTAGATACACTGTATAGAATACATGAGTAGATACACTGTATAGAATATATGAGTAGATATACTGTGTAGAATACATGAGTAGATACACTGTATAATATCATTTGAGAAAAAAATCATAAGACCTAATATTTTTTGAAATATACAATCTAAATATATATTATAATATTATCAATTTAATGAGTGCGATTGTATTCTAAAAAGTTATTTTAGTGATACTCTAAATGGTTATTCTAGTGAATTCTAATGAATTATTTATATATTTTTAACATCATCTTACATGAATATTTAACATGTCCATTTTCTGCTTATTTAAATAGTGAGCAATGACTTCCTTCTCTCTTTCAAAAGTTATTTTTTTTTATTTTAGACAATATATTTTCCATTAATAAATTATTTTAGTATTTCAACATTTTTCTTTCTCAGGTGACTGGGTACTCGGGTATCAAAACTACTCTGGTTTGTTCTTTCTTCATCAACACCGGCATGTTCAAGGGAGTGAAATCATCGTGAGTGTGAAACATTGAAACAGTAGTCAAATAGCGGCTAATAGTTCACATTGTAAAGATAACAGTAGTCAAGTAGTGGCTAATAGTTCACATTGCAAAGATAACAGTAGTCAAGTAGCGGCTAATAGTTCACATTGTAAAGATAACAGTAGTCAAGTAGCGGCTAATAGTTCACATTGTAAAGATAACAGTAGTCAAGTAGCGGCTAATATTTCACATTGCAAGGATAACAGTAGTCAAGTAGTGGCTAATAGTTCACATTGCCAAGAAGACAGTAGTCAAGTAGCGGCTAATAGTTCACATTGTAAAGATAACAGTAGTCAAGTAGTGGCTAATAGTTCACATTGCAAAGATAACAGTAGTCAAGTAGCGGCTAATAGTTCACATTGTAAAGATAACAGTAGTCAAGTAGCGGCGAATAGTTCACATTGTGAAGATAACAGTAGTCAAGTAGCGGCTAATAGTCCACATTGCAAAGATAACAGTAACCAAGTTGCGGCTAATAGTACACATTGTAAAGATAACAGTAGTCAAATAGCGGCTAATAGTTGTGTCAATAAGGTTATGTTTCTTCCGTATAAATTTTAAGAAATATGATATATGGCGCATAAGGTTTTTGAGATACTGTCTCTTCCGCATACGTTTCTATCAATACTACTACAGTACCTGTTATTGAATCTAATTTATATTCGAATGAAATTATGTATTATGGATACAAATATTCTGATTAAACAAAAAATATCTCAAAAGCCAAAATGTAATTTTTTTAAAATAATTAGTGTCAATTATTATTGTAGCCCGTAGTCATGATACTGCCACAAATGATTGTTTTTCCTTTTAATATGTGTTTCTTAATAAAAAGTGTGACACACGGACGGACACGGCTCTTATTATAGTATAGAAAACTATAGATTATGTTGCAGGAATATATGTTTTTTACTGATATTGGGTAAACTTTTTTCTAATTAGTCGACCAGGAGAAGGGAGCGAAGCACTAAACCGTTGTGCTCCGCCCCCTGTGGGCTCCTCTTTGTTGCATATAGTTTAAGTTGAATTAAATTGCTTTTCAAATAATAAACACTTTGAAAGTTGCTCAACATTGATGGCTGTAATGTTGTAATGTAGTTTGTTGTACTACACACTTTATGATTATTTAATGACCTGGCAAGGGAGTACGATGGGCTGGCACGTCCACCCCCCCCCCCCCTCTTCCAATACACTTCTTGGTCAACCTTCATAGCCAATCAGTGAGCTAGTAACCTTAACACCAATATCTTTTAAAAAACCTACCTACAAGGAACTATATTTTTAAATCTATGTTCTTAGTGGTAGTAACTTTTTAATTTCTAACCGTAGATGTGCCACCCCATTCAGATACTGTTTCAAATCTTAGACTGTTGCAGTATCTAGATTAACTGTTTTTCACTCTTGTTTATTCCTGATGCTGAATGGACATCTTTTTATTCGAAAACTTAAAACCTGAAAAAGCTTCCACCGTTAATATTTTCCCATACCCTCCTGATGAAATGTTCTCTCCTGTGTTGGACAGATTGCTCCCTGTGATGAATCAGAAGGAAGTTGCCCATAGTGCTATCACTAGTGTGCGATTAGATAACCAGTACTGCATGCCCGTGTACGGTGGGGCCCTAATTGCCTCCATAAAGTAAGTCTACATTAACAATTAGCATATTAATGTATTTTGTTAATGAATATTTAGTGAATAAATCTAGGTGATATCATTACCTTAATTAAATCAATATTTTATTATTTAAAGAATCAGGGCAACTTTCTTTGTACTTATGTATCGCCAAATCTATGCATACGCCCTCTTGCGGCACAACTCACTATTAATTCATTTTCTATAATCACTCTTTTTACAAACACTAATCAGAATGTATCCAAGTACTGTATAACTATTCATTCTATGTTATAGAATGAAAGAAGTTGCACTGGGCCTTTAACTTATATCCCAAACTTTTAACTTGTTGTTTTAATAGAATAAAATTTTCGCTAAGCTTGATATAAACTAAAGGCAATTCGTGGATCACAAATTGCAACGGAAAAGTGTGTCAATAGACCAGTAAAGTAAAGAAAGCGCCGTTCCAATTCAGCTTATCAGCTAAATATTCCTCATTCGTAAGAGGATAAAAATGAGCTTCATCCTTAACATCTGCCTAGATGGCGAATTACTTAATCATGGAGAATTCTAATTCGATATTTGATACCTAATATCATTGCTGTGAAGTTAATTGAAATTATAGTATTAAAATAAAAAAATATGAGTTATTTAAGAGGTTTCCTGTGGTCTACTTCGCGTCAGTGAAATAGAGGTTGTGTGGTGCTTTTGCTCGTCCCTTTGGAGACAAGCGCCCCACAACCTCACGAAGCACCCACAGAAAACTCCTTAAATAACTCGTATCTTTTTTCATTTCAAGCTGAGTTTGAACGGCGGTTTCTTTACTTTACTTTGCTACCCTAAACTGTTCACTTGTTTCCTTAAACAGCTTCACTCTACCATTCCTTCTCAATTTCAGTATGTTCCCTGTACGTGCTCTGGGAATGTTCAACGAGATTCTCGGCATCAACTCTTGCATGTCAGAATTTAAAGGAAAAACACCTATTACCCAAAACGGTATTGGTAATGGTATTAGTAACGGCATTGGTAATACCAGCAGTGAGGGAGTAAGAGAAACAGGTTGACTTAATTGTATAAGATGACATAGCCCTAGTAAATGCAACGTAACTAGGGTTAAAATAACTATATCGACTGTAATAAATTACTAATAAAATGGATGTTTTAATTTTAAGTTCTATGTTTGTGGACGAAGCCAAGAAGCTGATGTAAATGAAAGATAACTATAGTTTATTGAGATCAATTTTCCATTAATCCATTAGTTTTATATCTCATCATAAATGTACCTTAGAATATTAAGTATCTTTATAAATGTAAATTATATTTTTTCTCATGACTTTCTATTGGAAATCTTATTAAATAGACAATGATTTTCGTATATTTAATGCGTACTTAACATCTTCGATAAGATGCTACCTAATAAGATTGTTAATTAGTTAGGATTATTATGTTAAAACTTGTACAAAACTGCTTTGATAAATACGTGAAGTATTAAAATTGATATTTTACAAGTTATACATAAATTGTAGATTCTAACCATCAATATGGGGCTAGTCTGTATAATTTAGATTGATTTCTATTGACCTATTAAATATATTAAAATATCAATATTATTCACTCTTATTTTCCAGTTAGAATAAAAGAAAAATGTGACCTTATCAAAATTTGATGTAAAATTCACTATTTTTCTTCCGAACTCAACAAAACAATGTTAATTAGATTAAAGTCTTCATAATTATCACATCAGCTCAATTGGATGACTACTCCTGAAAATGTTATCCCTAAACAAGAATTTGGTCTCTCCTAAAAACATAAGGCTTTTTACCTAGTTATCAATCACTCTCATGTTTCTGATATCATCAAAGTACAGTGAAACTCCTGAGTTATGAAGTACTGGTTACTTCATATCTCGGGTGCACTAGATAGTTTTCTATGATTAAAATCATAGAAAACTATAGTATATCTCGGGAGCACTAGATAGTTTTCTATGATTAAAATCATAGAAAACTATAGTCATATCTCGGGTGCACTAGATAGTTTCTATGATTAAAATCATAGAAAACTAGTCATTGAGGGATAACTGCTGAAATTCTTGACATGCATAGTTTTCTATAATTTGAACATAGAAAACTACCTCATAACTCAGTGCATTTCATTACTCAGTAGTTTTACTGTAGATCAGTGGTTCTTAACCCGTGTTCGCTCGAACCCCAGGGGTTCGGTGAGTCAGTTTCAGGGGTTCGACATTATGTTTTTATTCATATGCAAAATTCATGTTTTGCTCGTTTTGATCATTGAGCAGTGATTTTGTGTGCGAATGATGCTTGGCACAGTTTGTTTACTAATTCAGTATATGCTATAGTTATGTATTGCATATGTTTATATTTGGACGAGGAAACACATTTCATTTTTCCAACTACAAAGGTTCGGTGAATGCATATATGGAGCTTGTGGGGTTCGGTACCTCCAAAAAGGTTAAGAACCACTGCTGTAGATAGAGTTAACCATGAGAAGCTGGTGTAGATTAGTTATTTATTAATGAGCTTAAATCGCAAGTATTTAGCTATTCAACATAAATATTACGTGTTCATAGAGAGTTTATAACTTTTAGCCTATTTTTCCATTGCCTGTCTGCCAAATGGTAGGGTAGAGAAAAGAGGTGAGGGCTCTATTAGTTTATTGAAGATATTAAGCTTCTTTTAACATAAATATTGTGACGAGAGAGATAACACAAAGTTGGTAAGACATTCACCATGCAGTTAATGGAGAGAATATTCTGCTTAGAAGTTATACAACTGCAATTTTGAAGTTTAAAGGAACTTAAAGAATCTCAAATTAGTAATAATAAACCATCAGCAGCTTGACTAATAATAGACTATGAATAGAAAGTAGTAGCAAGGAAATGCCTAGGTGCCCCCAACTTTGTTAAAAGTAACCGCTACTATGTTTAAGATTGAATACAAAATTATATTAAGTTTATATATCACTGTATGTAAAGAATAAAACTATTTGAGCCTAGTAATTTATTAAAATACCTAGAAAGTTATACACTGGAACATTAAAAGTTCCTGATTTAAAAGTAACAAAATAAATTGACTAACTTACCATAATGGGATTCTAATATTTAAATAAATCCTAGTATTCCATTTAATTTAAGAAGTGACAAATCATATTATTATGGAAATTAATTAATAGTGAACTGTTACTTGTAGTTAATTAATTGAATAGTGTGCCGTCAAAAGAGGAATAGTTTTCTGTTCAAAACAAGCCGTTTTCTATTGAATTTTTTGAAGGGGGACTAACTAATTCTGAGAGTTGTTTGTACAGTGCGAGATGACTTTTCTATCGATATTATTGGTCTATCTAGAAGCTTAGCGTGGATAGATTTCACGGAAACTGATTCTGTAAATGAAGCAAGCTGGATATTTCTATGGAATTTTATAATGCATATCCAAATATTCTGCAGTTTGATTTATGACTGCAGTGTATGGTAAATAGGAAGACAGAGACGATAAGTTATAGCTACTAATTTATTTAGTTTCTTCAAATTGCTGGACAATTTGAAATACTTCATTTTCGAAAACAAAATCACTTTTAAAAATATTGGAAGAATCAATAGCTAGAATTTGGTGTGTTAAATCCAATGGAAATGAATCCTGTTTTACTGTTTAGGAACACTACTTTAAAGTTACTCAATATTATTACTGAAGCCTTAACTACAAATACTATAAATATGCATATAAAAATAAGGACTTTACAGCTAGGATATCTAGTTACTCTTAGATTGACCAGAAACAAAAAATGAAATAACCAGGAATGAAACAAATCGGACCAGTTGGCAACTGTCTGAAACATGGCCATGTTGGTGTGGACACAGATGGCTAGGTGTCTACCGTAATCGGACAGTGGGTGAGTATTATATTCAACAGATATACCGCTTGGCACGCACCCACAAAAAAGGATATTCAACACAGCTGAATTGATCACAGAACTAAAAGGATGCATAGATTGTATATCATAGAATACAGAACAAATTTTAAAAACATATAATACTGCTTATTTCATTAGGGGCTTCTTATTCAATGGCCCGCACTAAATCAGTTGACAGATGTGAGACACATTGCCTAGATATTCCTGTTAGTTTGAATAAATTAGATTACAAATAAGAGCTTTCTTTAGAACAAGAAAGATGTAAAAGAGGAATCTATCAAAAAATGGTGACATATTTTAGAAAAACTTAGATTCAAGCACAAATTTACTGATCTAATTAAAAAAATATTCCACCATTTTCTCTTCTGCAAGCCAACATTGACATTCTGTGTAGCCTAATGATTTAACACTGCCACCACATTAATGTGAACATTGGCTTTAAATCTTTGACAGACTGAAGCGCTAGAATTATATTTACAAACTATCTACACAATATCACCTTTCAATTCAGTGAGTTAGGACACCTTTTCTGCAGCCAATAATTAATTAATTCTATTTTAGCATGTTTAACTCGCAGTGTCTTAACTCACTACCGCCCAGGGGAGTAACTCTTAGTCTAACTCACAGCCAACAGAGTGGGAGTTAACTCACTCACTCATTCTTTTCTTCGAACAATCACTCCCCTATCACCGAAAAAAAAAACCTAACCTAAACTGAAAAAAATCAATTTTCACAGAAAATCGTCTTGCTAGAGAAATATAAAATAACACGAAATGCTGGCCTACAAAATATCAGAGTATTTAGCATCACTATTTATTTGGAATGATAGGGTAAACACCCTGCACTGACTGCACTTTGAACAGTTCAGCTAGTGCACCACTGCACATTGTTTGTGGTGCTCTTCAACACACTGCACTTTACACCAATCGCTGAAAATGTGAATTTCAATAACACCAATGATCCCATGAAGAATTTGGAGAATTTTTTTCAGATGATTGATGTTTGTAAAAGAAAACATCACACGAGAATAAAGGAGAGATGAAGAACTAAACTTTACTTGAAATCCACACTCGATCTTGAGTAGCTACTAGTGACAGTGACTGCTAATCACTAGTGATAGAGACTGCTAGTTGTTAGTCCCTAGTCACATTGACTGCTGGTTGTTATGCCTACTAGTCAAGACTACTGGTGCCAGTTACTCCAGTCATTAGTGCCGGCAGTTCCAGGTGACTCATCGCCATTAGTCTGCACATCTGTACTCTGCGGTAAATTGACTCCTTTCTGTGCCCTGAGTTCATTGAGGGTGGGTTTGGTGGGTGCTATCTTAGAGCTGCCTGCCTTGCCCAGACCATCCACCAGGTGGAGCATCTCCACCCCCAGTGTGCGCACACTCTTCTTGTTGCTAGCGTCTGTGGCTGAGTGAGACGTGGTGAGGGGTATGATGGAGGTGAAGTTATCGCTAGACTGTAGTGGTAGAGTCAGTGTCTGAGGTCTGTCGTGAGTGCAGTCCTCCTCGTCAGTGCCCTTGCCTTGCTTCACCACCTTCTTGGTGTGCAGTTTGTGCAGCTCCTGCTGGTGACGCAACTGCAGCTCTGCTATCTCCCTCTCTTGTCTGAAACAATGCACGTCAGTACCATAATAAATAAAGGCCCACAAAAACATGACCTTTAGCAATTGGTGAAGTAATTAGCAGAATATTGCTAAGATCAATGAAAGGACCATGTAGTTGAATAATCTAAACATGAAAAGGAATAATCAAAGTTGATATGAATAACATATTCCGTCAAACTGAAATAGCTATAGTATGGATTCTGTACCTTATATAATTATTAAGATTACATTATTATGATTATATTAAAATGTTTCTACAGTGACTTACCTGACTCTGAGAGCTTCATAGTCATCTTCTTCCTCTTCACTCTGCTTTACGGTGAGTTTTCTATCACCGGACAGCTGTGAAGAAACAAATATTAAACACCTCCAATAGAAAAGAAACATGCATTTCCACCATTGCAAAACTATTCAGCTAGCTACTAAAACTAGAATGCATCTAGCAAAGGAAGGTGCTAAGGTAAAATCAACATTCAAGTGATAATTAATTAATTAACGGCAAACCAATCAGGGAGAAATTAAATAATTACGTCTGAAAAGAAACACAGGAGAAAATGGTTGATAATGCATAGGAAAGTAAATGATAGGTGCAAAGTGAAGGTAGAGTCAATCATGCAGTGTCGATACCAAAGGTGTTACAGGAGTTAATAAAGGAAAGAAGCAAGGGGTAGCTAGCTACTGTAGAGGCTAATGCACTAGCGAGTGTCTTTCACCAAAGGACTTTCCGCAAACCCCACAAAAGTAGACTCACTGTCTCCACCCTCTGAGCGGGGGAAATATGGTCATCCTGAGGGGTGCCTCCTTCCACCAGGTTATCCAGAGATGTGGAGGAGTATTTGTTAGAGGGGGGAGGATGGGGGTAGTGGTGGAGAGAGGGATAGTACACCGGTGACCTCAAAGGAAAGGATGGGGGAGTTGAAGGAGAGAGGTGGCCTCTATTGCCCACATAGTCGTGACTGACCGAGATGGGGATGCTCCTGGTAGTGGTGGACCTGTACAACCGGGGGGAATGGGAGGGAGAGCCACTGGGGGAAGTGTGCAAGACAGGAGGACACTTTTGTCCCGCACTCTTCATGTAAGGACTTCTTTTGTTAGAGTGTCTTCTGGCTATTTTCAAGAAAGGTCTGTACGTTATTCCCAACTCCTCCTCCTGCTCCTCATCACTCCAAGAGGTGCCTCTGAGCAATGCCTGGGCCTCCTCCCTCGCATAGGCCTCTGGAAGAGGAGGTCTTGGGGGAGCATTCGGTACCCCGATGGTGTGGTACTGAGAGTCAACAGCCAACCGCCTAAGAGCCGGCAGTCTCTTGACTCCATCGGTGATGGGAAGGGACTCGTTGGAGCCAGAGGCAAAGCTAGACACACTCACACTTGAGGTGAGGTGCTTGTTTCTACGCCTGGGGGGAGGCGTGGGGGGACAGTCGCGAGAAGTGACTTGAATGGTGGGTCTGACATTGCCCAGACTCTTGGCTCTAGGAAGTTGACTAGCCTTGAGGAGGTTAGTGGCCTCTGTGTCGCTAGAAGACAATCCATTCATCAGCTCGAGTCTGTTGAACATCTTAGTGTTAATGGGAATGTAATGCACATCAGCTAAACCCACACTCTCTACACTCTCAGTCTTGTAGATCTTCTGCTTCTCTCGATAACATTTGGGAATCTTCTTGTAGTAACTGCGGTACCTGTCGTCATAGAAATCACAGAATGACTCTGTGGTTCTCCTGTTAGATCTGTGTCTGTGTGGTTGTGTGAGGTAATTGTGGTGCCATGTGATGTTGCTACTCTTTGGGTTACCAAACTTGGAGCTGTTCTTAAGGAGTAAACAGTCTGCTGAGGGTGACGAGGTGAACTGTTTGCCTCTCTTGCTCAGCACACTGCCTAGACTGATGTAAGGGGGAGATGAGGGAGGAGTCGTGCCATCGTCCTCACTGCTAGCTTCGTGTCCGCTGTCATCATCACAGTCAGAGGAGGAGTCGCTAGGACTCGAGTCCTGAGAGTTGCTCCGCTGTAAGGGAATGTTCAGAGCAAACCTCTCGAGAGGAGATTTCGGAGTGGTTGGTTTGGAAGACTTGGGCGTGGAGACAAACTTCTGATATGGAAAACCCCATCACTTTAGTCACACAAAAAAACTAGCCATTATTAGCAAAAATAAAAAATTAGTTTTATAAAAACAAAGACAGCTATTTACTCTAGAAAAAAAAGCTACAAAAATAAACAAACTACAAAAAAAGCTACAGTAATCGTCAGAAGAAACTGTCAGGAATAAATAATCTGTGATTGCGTCATGACTACTCACTGTGTTAACTTCTCATTTCAAAATGTGGATAAAGCTCATTTATCTACTTAAATGATGTGACTATAGCCTAGTTAGCAATGACTACACAGATAAAACCACACAGACAGCTGTGTGGTTATACTCTCATGCTAGTACAACATGCACACTCTGAACACATAGAAAATAGCGACAGGGGTAACTACGGTTGCTGAATTTTTGTCGAAAGACATTTCGTCAACAAATTTTTCGTAATGGGGGTATTAACAAACTAATAAATGTGCCGCCCGTCGAACACCACTGCCAGGTTATTAAACAATCATAAAGTGTGCAGTACAACACACTAGCGGATAGCAAAAACTACATAATGGACATTTATGTCACTATTTTCAAAATCGCCAAAACGACCAGTTAACGAAATATCTTTCAACCAAACATCTGCACACGGTAAATTCAGTGTCATCGAACAGTTCCACATTATCGATCAAGAAAAATAAAATTTAACTCTGGGATATGAACTAAAATAACGAGTTATAGCTATATATTTTATAACTAGAAGAATAAGTAAATCGGTGATGTGGAACAGTCAAATAACTCGCAACTTCCCCAGAGATGACTATGTAACTAGTGTAGCTAGTATCCGTCACTGTGAAGTTACAATGTATTAATCACAAGTACTTGACAGTGTTAACATTATTGTTTGACAATGTTATGACGTTATTATTCGAGATATCAATGAAAAGTGTACAGAATGCAGAGTATGAGTAGAAGAAGAAGAATTTGAGTTGCGAGAGATAGAGAAGAGTATTGTGTAGCTATTGTAGGACTGAGAGTACAATGAAGATATCGTCACAGAGTACTGTAGTTCTATTGTAAGAGTTGTTTGTCATTTGCTAGTGACACGGTTAGGCACTTTACCTCCTGTGTCAGGGGTGTGGCTGCTACACTGTCATCAGTTGCATCACCAGGCACTGGAGGGCGCTGAGAAAACAATCACAACAATTACAACATTATCAACAATATTAGAAGTTAAAAAATTAACGATATAGCTAGTTGGTATCCATGATATCTTAAGGAATCATGGATACAAAATGAAAAAAGTTTAAATGTCAAATTATATACAGTATATTCCAAAACTACGTATCATTAGATTTATAAACTTTTCAAAGCTGAAATTTGAATCAGATTTGAAGGTTAAGGAAAAGTGCGACACTGATTTCTTATTGGAGCCTAGAGTTAAGGGTGTGTTTTATTTCCCTCACATCAACTTCCACACCTTATTTGGGTTGTGGAAAAGGGATTCGTTCCTAACCACCCGCCACGCGCTACAGACAAGCTGTGACGCGCTACAGGCAAGCTGTGACGCGCTACAGGCAAGCTGTGACGCGCTACAGGCAAGCTGTGACGCGCTACAGGCAAGCTGTGACGCGCTACAGGCAAGCTGTGACGCGCTACAGGCAAGCTGTGACGCGCTACAGACAAGCTGTGACGTGCTACAGACAAGCTGTGACGCGACTGTAATATCTACCTAGGAAATAAATTTTGTTTGATAATTGTGTCTTTTCTGAAGGTTATCGATCCCCTTAACCAAAATTTTCAGCATTCAGATAGGCTAATAACTTGTGTTAACACCCCTTGTACGGTAACTATGAACATACGGTAATTAAGTAGTTAGCCTCTATCATGAAATATCAAATGGTGACAACAGTGAGCAACAGGTTGATAGTTTAAGAGAGCACTGCCTACCTGTTGTTCCGTAGCGCGCTCTTCCATAGAAGGTTGTCTCTTCACATCCCCAACACTGACTCTACTAACGGTGAAGCGACCTGTAGCCACCTTGTCATCAGCTAAACATGTGGGAAGAGAAGGGGGTGAGTGGGAGGATATCACAATTAAGGGGTTCAAAGTTGCTTTAAAGGTCCCCTCCAACGAGGCTAATGTTTCTAATCATTTTGCTGCAAACTGCATCGAATTTGGTAGCATATTTTTAATTTTATATGCTTTTGAAGATTTTTATAATCAAAACTCTACAAAACCTATTTTACTTCCGACTTACTAATTTTCAGTCCGAAGATGAAGAATGTACACCATTTGTTTTGATTGTCAATTAGGTATTAGGTTTAATAAATCCATTTAATATTCGTGTAAAGGTATAAAATTGAATGAACTTATAATAGAAACGTTTATTTACCTTAAGAAACAATTAATATCTAAAATAAAGGCCGAAAATGCATGGATTGTTTATAAAATTCAAATTTGTAATCAAAACAAAGAGTGTACAATCTTCTTCTTGAGCATCAGATTAGTGATTCGCTCAATTGTTGCTCAGAGTATTAAAAACTTTAAAAACAAATTATAAAATATATACTGAACCGAATTGTATGCGGTTTGCAGAATAATGATCGTATACCTTAGTTCTATAATATTATGTTATAAACTCATTTTTTTCCCGGAGCCTGGAGAGGACCTTTAAGCCCTAAAGATCAATTAAAAAGGAAATTAAGTACAAGGGACATAAGAAGTAATGAGACAGGAAGTGATAATCATACCCTAGGTAATAGAGCTGTACTTCATATCGGCTACTGTCTTTTGTTATATATTACATCCTCTAATTTAAATAGAATTAATTTATAACATGACTAAGGATAGGGATGAACAAGTGACAGAGTTTCCCCTGTCTTGTCACAAGAATTTACCTGTGGGGGTAGAGGCAGCAGACACCAGGGGATCCACCACCCTCGTCACCTGGAACCTTGAGACTCTTTTCACCTGTTCCTTTTCGGGGGCATCAGGTAGATCAGGGGCTGAGAGGGGGGCCAGGGTGGGAGGAGTGGGTGGGGGAGAGCTCAGGGTCCCCTTCACAATGTTCAGTAGTTTGTTCCTAAGTCTCTGCATGCGGTGAGCGTGAGGACTGTTCGTTATTTCGGACAAAGCCCCTTCCTCAACACCTGAAATCACACAATTAGCTATATCTCCATTTTTACAAGAATAATAAGAAAACACACTCAATAGGTTGAATACTTATTAAAGTATTTTAAATAAAGATTTAAAATGAACAATAGGTAAAAGGAAAAGATTTTCAACTGTTTAGAACGGAGATCTGAATCGGAATACTTTCTTTTTATTTCACAAACTTCTAATAATTAAAAACAGTCAGAAATGTTTTAATTATAAAGTCATTTAGTATTAGCTATAATTTTACACTACTTTTTTTACTGCAGTTTAACATTTAGCGCAGCGTTAAGGGCAGTAGCCAATTAGGTAGTTTAATATTTAGCGCAGTGTAAAGGCAGTTACCTGCAGCAGCTGCCAATGTGTTGTATAGGGCGGCAGTGTTGCCACCAGTTTCTGTAGCCAATGCACTCAGGTCTGCCATTTGACTTAGAGACAGATTCTGAAAGAGAAAAAGAAAAGCTCAGTACATTGTCTGGAATGAACATAGAGCTACTATAACAAATAGAAGATGTCATTAAAGCTCCAGAAAGAGAATGTATGTGTGATAACATGAACTTTCCTTTGATTTCTTGTTTAGTATATTTTCAAGCGTTATATTTCTGGAAGCTATTAGATAAAGAGCTCTTCCTTTGAAGTTTAGATCCACATCTTAGATCATATATTCCAGACCCGATATCTTGGACCATGTATTCTAGACCCGATACCTTGGACAATGTATTCTAGACCCAATATCTTGAACCTTGTATTCTAGACCCAGATATATTGGACCTTGTATTCTAGACCCAAAATCTTGAACCTTGCATTCTAGACCCAATAGCTATATTAGACCTTGTATTCTAGACCCAATATCTTGAACCTTGTATTCTAGACCCAATATCTTGAACCTTGTATTCTAGACCCAATATCTTGAACCTTGTATTCTAGACCCAATATCTTGAACCTTGTATTCTAGACCCAATATCTTGAACCTTGTATTCTAGACCCAATATCTTGAACCTTGTATTCTAGACCCAATATCTTGAACCTTGTATTCTAGACCCAATATCTTGAACCTTGTATTCTAGACCCAATATCTTGAACCTTGTATTCTAGACCCAATATCTTGGACCTTGTATTCTAGACCCAATATCTTGAACCTTGTATTCTAGACCCAATATCTTGAACCTTGTATTCTAGACCCGATATCTTGGACCTTGTATTCTAGACCCGATATCTTGGACCTTGTATTCTAGACCCAATATCTTGAACCTTGTATTCTAGACCCAATATCTTGGACCTTGTATTCTAGACCCGATATCTTGAACCTTGTATTCTAGACCCGATATCTTGAACCTTGTATTCTAGACCCGATATCTTGAACCTTGTATTCTAGACCCAATATCTTGAACCTTGTATTCTAGACCCGATATCTTGGACCTTGTATTCTAGACCCGATATCTTGGACCTTGTATTCTAGACCCGATATCTTGGACCTTGTATTCTAGACCCAATATCTTGAACCTTGTATTCTAGACCCAATATCTTGAACCTTGTATTCTAGATCCAATATCTTGGACCTTGTATTCTAGACCCAATATCTTGAACCTTGTATTCTAGACCCGATATCTTGGACCTTGTATTCTAGACCCAATATCTTGGACCTTGTATTCTAGACCCAATATCTTGAACCTTGTATTCTAGACCCAATATCTTGAACCTTGTATTTTAGACCCGATATCTTGGACCTTGTATTCTAGACCCAATATCTTGAACATTGTATTCTAGACCCAATATCTTGAACCTTGTATTCTAGACCCAATATCTTGAACCTTGTATTCTAGACCCAAAATCTTGGACCTTGTATTCTAGACCCAATATCTTGGACCTTGTATTCTAGACCCAATATCTTGAACCTTGTATTCTAGACCCGATATCTTGGACCTTGTATTCTAGACCCAATATCTTGAACCTTGTATTCTAGACCCAATATCTTGAACCTTGTATTCTAGACCCGATATCTTGGACCTTGTATTCTAGACCCAATATCTTGAACCTTGTATTCTAGACCCAATATCTTGGACCTTGTATTCTAGACCCGATATCTTGGACCTTGTATTCTAGACCCAATATCTTGAACCTTGTATTCTAGACCCAATAACTTGAACCTTGTATTCTAGACCTGATATCTTGGACCTTGTATTCTAGACCCAATATCTTGAACCTTGTATTCTAGACCCAATATCTTGAACCTTGTATTCTAGACCCAATATCTTGAACCTTGTATTCTAGACCCGATACCATGGACAATGTATTCTAGACCCGATACCATGGACAATGTATTCTAGACCCAATATCTTGGACCTTGTATTCTAGACCCAATATCTTGGACCTTATGTTCTAGACCCGATATCTTGAACCTTGTATTCTAGACCTGATATCTTGAACCTTGTATTCTAGACCCAATATCTTGAACCTTGTATTCTAGACCCAATATCTTGAACCTTGTATTCTAGACCCAATAACTTGACCCTTGTATTCTAGACCTGATATCTTGGACCTTGTATTCTAGACCCAATATCTTGAACCTTGTATTCTAGACCCAATATCTTGAACCTTGTATTCTAGACCCAATATCTTGAACCTTGTATTCTAGACCCGATACCATGGACAATGTATTCTAGACCCGATACCATGGACAATGTATTCTAGACCCAATATCTTGGACCTTGTATTCTAGACCCAATATCTTGGACCTTATGTTCTAGACCCGATATCTTGAACCTTGTATTCTAGACCCGATATCTTGAACCTTGTATTCTAGACCCGATATCTTGGACCTTGTATTCTAGAGCTTACCTGAACCACAGCTGATGCTATGGACATTGGCAATTGTTCATAAGGTTGAGGTACTCCACCAGTTGCCATGATATCACCACACTCAGAGCCATCAACCTGAGGGAGGTAAAACATCTTAGAAAAAAGGAAAGTAGCTACTTTGCATATAGTAAACTGTCTATAGAGTGATTTGAGCTGAAAGAGAATGGCTGATGAGAATTAGTGATCACACAAGGTAGAGATACATCCAAACAATCAATCAACTATAGCTACTATATTATTAAATGAAGAAGGACTTGAAGTTTGTTTTATAACCAAAGGACATATCACTGATGTCAGAAAGAAAAAGGAACTTTGGAGAAGTAGTCAGAAAAGAATATGGCTTCATGAACAAAGTCACCTCAAGATTATGGATGCAGAAAAGCTACTCTGTGAATGTAGTGAGAAAATGACGAAAAATTGAGGTGGCTGCATGCACGGATGGAAGAGGAAAATGAAGAGGTTATAATAAATGAATCCTACAAGTCTACTTAATACAAAATCTTAAGACTCGTAGTTGAAGAGCATAACCCAAGCGCTATCCTCTAAAACTGCAAGTAGCGATACAAAAATGATATAGCTTCCTGAAATGAGACCATACATATTCCAAATTACAACAGTTCGTGGACCATGAGACTCCACCTTTCTCTTCCATTCACCACAGACAGTTTCAGGATAGAGCCTCTGAGGCTGGCAAAGATAAAGAAGTCCATAGGGAGAGGAAAAATTATACTGACAGACTATGTTACAGTCAGAAGCAAGAACCTTAACAATGAATTAAAAGAAATAGTGTCAATATTACCAAGCAAAGAGGTACCACACAGATAAAAGAACACACTCTAAATACACTGTATAATAACATGCAACACCCAAATTGTGATGGTGAACAGCACTAGGCTGTTGTGATGCTAATTGCAGGGGTTGAGACCATACTGAAGTGGTTGTGTCATTGCCATTATCAGAGCAATATATCTAGGTATTTAGAAGTCAGATAACTAAAAGAGGTATAACGTACATAAATGCTACGCTACGTCATACCCTTACTATGTAGCAATGCACTTAGCGGTGGTAAGTAAAGTTTAATGTATAGACTCTGATAGAAGTGAATAACATGCATTACAATCACATTCTACTGCTTAGCACTAAATGGCAATGGCACACCCTCCAGAATGATATGAGAGTGATATGGCACACCTCTCTAAAAGGGTCCAGGAGGTGGAAGTAAGGGGGGCACGTCAAGTAATTGTTGGTGGGGGACCATAGCCACGAGGGCGCCTCTAGCAGAACCGCCCCCTCCTGCACAGGCGTCATCTTAGTACAGAGAGATGGCAGGCTTCCCAGTACCTAACAGATGTACCAGACAGTACAGTCAAGTGGCTAATGGATAACCACTTGGCTGTACACAGAGCCAAATTCACTGACTGTTTGTAGCTGTGGCTATAGTACGCCATGTAATTGAAAATATAGGCTCTATACCATTATATATAGGCGTTATAGTCTTATGTCAGTGTATTTCACTCCGGTCAATAGAACCAAAATATTAAATGAAAAAATAACGAATTCAAGAATCTCAGTAGGAATATAATTCTTCTTTCTATTTTGAAATATTATAGCAATTTAAAGAAAGAGAACTCCCTTTTAAAATTAAGTTTCAGTGCTTTAGAGTAAAATTATCAATATTGAAAATGAACGAATGTTAAGTAGAGATTCTTGAATTGAAACTAGTAAGCAAACATAAAGTCTATCAGAATATATATATATATTATATTGATATAGCACCACTTTCCAGTTTCTGTTTTAGTGGCAGTGGATTTTTGGATAGTAAACATTGTAATGATATCCATTTCATACCAATAACAACTTTAAAGAGCAAAAAAAAAACAGAGAGAGAGTTCTCTTCAAAATGGATATCAAATAAAATGACTAGGACATGCACTGGTGTAACTACAACATCTAGCTAGAACATGCTTACCAAAATAGAACTACCAAACAGTGTTAGGTAGCAAATATTATCACTAAGAACATTTTAAGAACTCTGTATACAACTAAAAACACAGCTAGAGAAATATCTAAAGAGATAGGTTGTGATGCTTTTTATATCACAGATCTTAAGAATATCACAAGACGAAATGAAATGGTATCGAATACTATATACCGCTGGTGTAGAACCATTCCATACTGTTTAGTTCTCTCCGTCTATAACATTTTTAGAATCTATGAATTTTCAAGCATATTGTCACAACCCTAGTAATAAAGTAGGCTAAGAATGCAGTCTGTTATCAAACAAAACTCGTTAGCTGCGTATTCATTACTATGAAACTGTTACATTGAAAACACAAAGGTAGAGTTTTGAGCGTAGATTACAACTAAAGTATCGGCACTAGTAATATACATCAATATATCATTGTTAGTCATATAATGTGTAATTCTATTCAACCCAATCCACTGTACTCACCCCTTCCAGTTGTTGGCTGAGAGAGGGCGGGGCTGAATCAGAAGTGGGCGGGGCTAAGTTTCCAGTAGACACAGCCTGTTGCTGCAGATTGCCACCGAGTACCTGCCTCTGCGCGTCTGTTATCTCCTGCGTCTGTTGCAGAACCGTCTGCTGACGCTCTATCAGCGTCTTGAGGGCGTTCTCTACCTTCCCACTCTGCTGTGCTGACAGGGTACTCTCAGGACTAGCACTGGTAGAGGCTGCTAGTGCTGTCACTGGTGTGGAGATGCTCTGAACACCAGGGTTGGTATGTAACTGCTGGAACACTCCTGAAAACAAAATACAGTGAGGAAATTAATGGCTACATTGTCCAATGCAGGCTCTATGGATAGAGTTATTAATTAGGACACGCCTCCTAACATCGAATATTATCAAATTGATTATCGGAATAACTTATTAAATTACAGTAAATTACATATTGTCTGTCAGTTTAACAACTCCGGTCATACAAGAAAAAAACAAATAATAATTTTAATTGGCATCCATGATAGCTGCAGATATCATAGATAACACTTAAAATTTAAATTATTATATCATTTTTTCTTATATCACCAAAGATGTGAAACTGACTGAGCATTCGTAACATACACTAATTCAAAGACAAAAAGAACCATGAGATCAATTTACCGAGTATAGCATGTAGCTGTCCCTGTACTTTCTCTTTGCTAGTACTGTTGAGAGCAGCGGAAATTACGGCAACAATACTCTGAACCAAACTGTCCTCTTCTGCCGCTTGCTGACCTGGCGGTGTATTTTCCGGCAGACTCTTGGTAGGACCGGCAGAGGAGGTAGTTATGACCTCACTGGAGGTGGTGGAGGGGACTACAGTCACTTGGGAGTTTGTGTTGGGGGCAATGAGGGGCACTGTGTCCCTGGGGGAAGTCGTGACGGATGATATCGGTGTGCTAGAGCTACTGCTATTGGACCTTGAAACGCTTGGTGACCTGGAAGTGAAATATTTACTGATACAAATACAAACAAAATAGTAATTTGAAACATACACTTAATAATAATGCATTTTATCAGTTATCATTTCAATGAATGGGATGATATCACTTACCTCGTTTCATTGGGTTTGGCCAATTCCGACTCGGCTACTGATGTGACAACGAAGCGGGATTTTCTAGCTGGTGCTGTGGGGATTGTTAATAATAATAGTTATTTACTATGGGGGCATATATAATGAAAATAAAATATATCAATGGCATGAGTTATCAATTATTATATGTAGGTACAGATTCTAGTTTTAAAAAATATTTCACAAAAAGATAAAAAAAAAAATCGGTCAGATTCATTTTTAAACTAGAATATTATAATTAAAAAATGCATTTTAGAATATAGCTACTTTATATTTCAGAATATCTTTTCAGATAGATGATTAGCAATAAGATAAAGTGTTCCATACGGAGTAGTAAGTCTTTACCCTTGACAGGTTCTGTTTTCTTTGCTAAATCAGCAGGCGCTGCCTGTTGGGTGTTCACCACTGCTGAGTCAAGGGGTGGACTGGGTGGTCTTCGACTGGGGGTGCCGGGTACACTGCCCCCCACAACCTCATCCCCCTGAAATCAACCGGTGAGGGTTAAAATTAAAATGTAGAGTATTGGGTAACTTCTTAGTTATCGAACAGCGCAACATTTTCGATCACAGAAAATATAACTTCAACTCGTGGGGATATACCAAATTAATTTTTTTTAGTATGATCGAAATTGTGGAACCGTCCAATAGCTCAGAGTTTACCATACCACTAGGCTAGATTTGAAAAATAACCTAAAAATTGGTTTCAATACTTAAAAATAAGGATAATCATTAGCTAGCTACTTGCTAAAATTAATATTGCCTCATTAAGTGCTATATTAAAACAGTAGCTACTGGGGAAATGGAGTATATAAGGTGAATTGAAGGTAACTACTTAATCTAATATTCACACAGATGACTAGTGGGGGAGAGACACAGTACTCGGAAAGTGGGTGGTAGCACAGGTCATGTCAATCACAAACTTCCAGAGGTCAGATTGCATGACCTTGTTACCACCACTTTCCAATTACCGGGAGTGTCACAGTACCGTTCCTCAACATCACACAAAACTATTACATTAAAAATCAATATGATGCACATAGATTACTATTGTTTTTTAAAATGTTCTAGAATTGACCACTGACATGTAGTTACCCTATGTAACAACAGTATAAAGTACATCATGCTATGATCACACATTGACATGACATGTACCCTATGTACTAACTGAAGTACATCATGCTATCATATATAAACTTAGACGAAATACAGATGAATATAAATTAAAATTTATCACATAAAATGATGGGTCAGAATTGGTGAAAAATGTCAATACTAAATTTTATAAAACTGCATTTCAATCATCTTAACTCAAACTAAAGGGAGATCCTGGTAACTACTTAACAAGAACATTATCTTTGAAAGGAGGGGGGGATTGCCTTTCAACGAGAGGGAGGGGCATCATATTCCAAGGGGGGGGGGGATTAGCGGGTGGCACCTTCAAGTTAGAAATTAAAGGTCACTACCACTAAGAATATAGTTTGAAATATATTGTACCTTGCGGTTTATTTTGTTAGGATATTGTTTTGAAGGTTACTAACTCAATGATTGGCTATGGATATTGACCAATTAGATCAGCTCACTGAGCAATCATGAAGTGAGCAGTAAACAAACTACATTACAGCCATCCTTATTATTGGAAATTTAATTTAATATAAATCATAACTTCATAGCTCCGCCCCTTGTTGGCTCCTCCTTCTTACAGACCAATCAGAGAAGAGTTATCCTTAAAACATTATGCTTGCAGCACTGTATCGAAAGAAACTTATGCGGTAGCTCGAGATAATAACTCAAAAATCTTATGCGCTGTTAGCTATAGCTATTTGAAACTTTTAGACGGAAGAAACGTAACCTTTATGGACACACCGGATAACCATCTAACAGAGAGGAAGATTACCATCCAAAGAAGGATGGGAGTTATCCTCCAGGAGAGGGGGGGGGGGGGGTAAGACATGCTACAATGGAGGGCGCAAGCAGATTATGCTATATATAAATAGATGATAAAGCTATGACACTATACAGACTCGAGAGAAATCATATAGATCATTCACTTCAACTTGATGAAGAAAAATAGTGACAGTTTCATGTGTTTTTGGAAAATTTGATAAAAATTTAGACTTTAATTATGGGAAGCAAAAATAATTGAAAATGCAGTAAGCTTTTTATAAATATTGAAAGATGCAGAGAGTGATGATTTAAAAACAATTTTGAAATTAGTAAATGTTCTGAACAAAATTCAAACATGTTCCAACAAGTTCAAACTTGTGTTTAACTTACACGAGTTACAAAAATAGACTATTTAGCTAACCAGTAACCTAGGAAAAATTAAGAAATATTAAAGGTTAGCTATTACGTGTACTTTTCTCTCAAGTCACATGAAGAGTTCAACATAAAAACTTCTTTTTACTAAAATAGAAAAATTAACATTAATTTTCTGGTTACTGCTAAAAACAGTTGACCAATGTGTAAAGGGTAACATCTTGAGTACATTGCTAGTGCAGTAGCAGCAGGCCAAGTACACAAAGGAGCAGAGTAAGAAATCCAGTGCAGTGACCCTTTCGTGGAGGCCTTCTCAATCACAATGACTCACGAGTGTTTCAGAGACAAAGCAGTCATCGTGACGTGATAAGAGAAGACCTCCACTTGCAATGGTCGTTGTACTCACTCCTGAAGTGAGAACTACAATCGCCGCATTTGAAGTTGTGGCGTGACGACGCCGACTGCTGCTGCGCCAATTTCTCGTAACAGCGGGAGCAGCTGCACCAAAACTGTTGCATCTGATTACGCTCCCTCCGTAAGACTATTGCGTCCATATCAAATAAAGCCTTATTAATATTTAGAATTCCATGAGAAAAATACAGAGCACTCCGGTTATTGCGACCTGTTGTCATTTTAACTATTTTCTGCATAGGCATCTTTCATAATGAGTATTCCGTAAAAATAATGAACAGCCACATTAAACGGAGTGAATTGCTTCCTCGTAAACAAAATGTACAAAAAGGAAAAAGTTGACAGAATGGAAGACCCAAGGAAATCTTATTAACTAATGTTCAAAGGTTAGTATGTAACACTAGGATGTTTAAATTTTCTTACCTGTTGTTCAGCCTCACCAGTTTGAGGCTGCGAGTGTTTGCGAGGTTGTTGAGGTGATTTGATCTTAGCAGCTTCCTCACTAGCGGTGGTAGGTGGTGGTGGTGGTGGCACTCCGCCAAACTTGGGATCAAGGAAATTCACCACGGGGATCACTGTGGGATTCACTTCTAGTTGGTTGTAGATGTCTAAAAGTACCTTCTTGAAAACTTCGCCATGGGTTTTTGGTAGCAAATTGGTAAGAACCTGACAGGAAGATAGGAAGACAGTTGAAAAAAATGAATCTAAAAATTTAACACCTAGCTTAGAGAAAAAACGTTGTCAGTTGGGAGTATGACATTGAACCATAGAAATATAAAATAAACTTCATTATAAAAGGATCAATTTTGTCCAAACATCTGAATTATTTAAATTAACTACAGAATATATCATAGCTAACTAGCAATTGGGTTACCGTAATCTGGATCAATTTATTCACTTCAAATTAGTTTTATAACTTACTAGTTTGCTTTTAACATCCTCAGGTTCATCTCCAGTAATGTCAAACCTAAACTTTGTCTGTTGAGTGGAGGTTATCAGTTCACAGTCCACCATAGTCTCTTGTACACCCAACACCAAAAGACGAGGAACTTTTTCACCAGTTTTCTTCTTGCGAATTTTCTTCTTTTCGCCTTTAGCTGCACCTATTTCAATAAGTTGAAAGTGTATTAGGCTTGAATAATCAACTGATATATCAGGGTGAGAGTGTCTCAGAAGTTCAATTTACCTGATTGGCCAGACTGTGGTTGCGCCTGAGCAACAGACGGGTCTGCCTCCCCCGCTAACGGAGGGGGATTAGATCCTGCGTCACCAACTGTCACTTGCTGTGGTATTTCTTCAGCATTAATATCACCGTTGATAGGGGCGCTGTTAGAAATTTGTAAAGGAGGAAGAGTGGTAGATTGTTGAGAAGAATCTTGTGAGAAACTTGGAGCTGGTACGCTAGGTGTGTGTGTTTGACCAGCAACAGTGGGTGCATTATTGTAAATAGCTTGAGGATATGGCACAGTGTCGATAACTACAAATTGCTGGTTACTGTTGAGACAGTGAACACTGTTGTGCAAAGGGGTTTCTGTCTGAGCAATGGTTTGGAAGTGATTGTGTACAATGTTTTCCTGAGTAGCTTCTGAAGTTCTATAGAGTGTGTTCACGGGCACAGAGTTGCGCCTGGGAGTCAGGACTTCAGAGGTTACCACAGGAGGTTGACTCATATCGAGAGAGTAGTGAGAGTGCATAAAGGTCATGGGATTGGTGGTGAAAGCTGATCGTGTGGACATGATAGGGACTGCCAGAGCTTGACTATTGCTCATAATCATTTGAGTACTGCTTGGCAAGTGCTGGGATGCTTGTGTAGTGTAATAAATGGGGGGTGGGGGTGGAGATGAGGATGATGTGGAAAATTCATTGTTTCTATGGTTGATGAAAAGGAAGAACAGGAGGGGCGAGGAACAAAACAAAAATTAACAAAAGCACCGATATAAAAAGCAAAAAATATTTCACAAAAGCATCACAAGGATAAAAACATCAAAGTAAATTTAAGTTCAAAATGGCAGGGTAAGATATTATCAGCAGTTAGTTTGAAGGAGAAATTTTCGATTTATATAGGTTACAGGCAGGTTAAAAACTAACATAATTCTATTGGTTAAATTGTTTGAACACATTGATAAATAAGTAAATCACATGCAGATAGAATAGAGGTAGCTAGAGAGTATCATGCATTATGAGTTGAGAATGATTTGTGAGTGAGTGTTTGGTTCGACTATTGCCTCATTACGAACAAGTTCATAATGTAAGAAAAGCATGTATGTAAGTAATCTATTAATATCTTTCAGGTTAAATTTATGGACATATCAGAATATTTGAAATATGGCAAAAAGTACTAGCTAGTATTTGATAGTTACAAAGTAATTTAAGATGCGAACTTAAAGAAGCTAGCAGAGATACGAGAAACCTTGATAACCGAATAAACTACCCTTAAGACACAGCACTCCTCTCTGGATCAACATTCTTACAAATGATTTCCAGAAGACCAATCTACATGTAGTATTTTATTATCTTGGTTACACACAAACCTTTCTCTGTTGTCAGACATGGAGTAGGCAGGAGTGGAATCGGACACGTTGGCAGACAACACGGCTGTTGCAGAAGATATAACATCCTGCGTCTGTAGAAATAAGGAAATAGTGAGCAAGAGCTGAACACTAAGAGATTCAATGTAGATATGATACATACAATTACTAAAATCTGAAAGTTTCTTGAAATACATTTCTTTCATTTACAATAATTGGCCATTTAATATAATAGATATTTAAATGAAATAACAGAGAGTAGCTACATGCATGTTTTGGCTTGAAAGAGGCTATAGAAGTGAAAAATTATTCAAAATAAAAAAATAATGATTCAATTATGATATGACCCAACGAAAATTGACAAAAATCTGAAACTCGTCATTCTAATTTTAATGGTCTGTGTTCTAAAACAGAGCTGTGACATGTGCATTTCTGTGCCATCCAAAGCGTTTTAGTGTGAAAGATGTATATTGTGCACGCGTGAATTGTCTTAATAATTGGATCTTGTAGTCTGTTATATTTTCAATCTGCAACAGTTTAGCTTGTTTTGTGATATTTAAAGGCAGAATCCAGTTTTTTGATATAGTTTGATATGTGAATTTTGGATTCGTTATGTGAATTTTGGATTCGTTATGTGAATTTTGGATTCGTTATGTGAATTTTGGATTCGTTATGTGAATTTTGGATTCGTTATGTGAATTTTGGATTCGTTATGTGAATTTTGGATTCGTTATGTGAATTTTGGATTCGTTATGTGAATTTTGGATTCGTTATGTTAATTTCGGATTCGTTATGTGAATTTTTAATTTGGTATGTAGATTTTTAATTTGGTATGAGGATTTTTTGGATTTGGCAGGAGGATTTTTTTGAATTTGGTAGGAGGATTTTTTTGGATTTGGTAGGAGGATTTTTTTGAATTTGGTAGGAGGATTTTTTTGAATTTGGTAGGAGGATTTTTTTGAATTTGGTAGGAGGATTTTTTCGAATTTGGTAGGAGGATTTTTTTTGAATTTGGTAGGAGGATTTTTTCGAATTTGGTAGGAGGATTTTTTCGAATTTGGTAGGAGGATTTTTTCGAATTTGGTAGGAGGATTTTTTCGAATTTGGTAGGAGGATTTTTTCGAATTTGGTAGGAGGATTTTTTTGAATTTGATAGGAGGATTCTTGGATTTGGTAGGAGGATTCTTGGATTTGGTAGGAGGATTCTTGGATTTGGTAGGAGGATTCTTGGATTTGGTAGGAGGATTCTTGGATTTGGTAGGAGGATTCTTGTATTTTTTGGATTTGGTAGGAGGATTTTTGGATTTGATAGGAGGATTTTTTATTTTATGTCATTTTGGATTTGGTATGTGCTTTTTCGATGTGGTATGAGAATTTTCGATTTGTAAATAGCTAGCTAAATAAGTTTTGGTGTTCAGTAAATTACACATAAAAAACTTGAACCCTTTCAATTCGGACCTAACGAGCGTTATATTTTCGTAGCTTTGGTTTTATATTTAATCAAATTATTAATAGATTGTTCAGCAGGATTGGCGAGTATCTGATTTATATACATTATTGATAACTACTGAGCTATTACATTTTTAGACAAATCCAAATTCAGATTTCCGATGGTTCAGTGCTAGGTCGTGTGTCAATGAATATTGTAAATTAGTTTCTCAGATAAAATGATTAAATAATCAAAATAAATTCAGAATAGCATTTTAGTCTATTGGTGATAAAATGAACATTAGCTACTGCAATTAAGCTTTAGAAATTTATGAGAGAACAACGATGCATGCATATGAAACGACGACCAGGATATGTTGATCCTAATCTCTATCTCTCAGCTCAATAAGCTTGGAACTAGCAGCCTTGAAGGAACGTGGCGAAATTATCGTTAAGATGAAAATGTTGATAGTTCCTTTCGACGTATAAGTCAAAAACAATCTCGTATCTAGTCTAATGAAAAGCCTTTGAGTTTGATTGGCTATCAAACTAAGTGATTCACACTCAGGTGCAGAGATGACAACTCGTGAAGGTTGTGATGGGACGAATTATAGTGTTTGAAAAGTGAATGGCAACACTTGGAAAACTAATATTTGAATAGAAATTTACAAAATTTAATAATATCAGTACCGATTTAATAACTGTATAATTCGTTCCATCATTACATTGAGAACACACTCGCATGGTATAAAAACTACTGGCAAAAATAAGTAACAGTGAATGAGCAGGAAGAAAGTATAGCTACTACAATATAGTAACTCTAGTCTAGAGTAGGATTCAATAACACTGACAGTGAATGATTTTGATTGGAATCTGATCGACTGGTGTTTAAAACTCAAAGGACAGGACCTTTAAAGCATCCACAGATGGTTGAGTAGGAGCCAATCCTTGAAGTAGCAAACTATTCAACGAACTATCGAGGTGTGCAGAAGAAAGCTGTTGAAGATCTCCAGCCGCTGCTGAAGATATAATTGTTGGTTGAATGTCATTACGTTGACTAGAAATAACGCTTGTGGAAGGAACGACAGCTTGAACGACATACGGTGATGGAAGTGACTGTCCTTGTTGTCTGAAGACAGAAGATTCCATATTGCGTACGGAGGAAACCACTTTACTCTCGGAGACGTAGGTTACACCACCAATGAGTCTAGCGTCTGGAGTGCTGAGAGGAGAATCACTTGATATGACTGGAGCATAGAGAGGATGGCCATTCAGGTCACAAGGACGGGGAGAAACAGCAGGAGGCGTCGAGATGAGTGTACTAGGTTGATTTAATGCCTGAGTATTCAAAGGTGATATTGGAGACAAGTTAATTGGATAATGAGTACTATCAACTGTAAGTCCGGATGTTGGCATCGAGGAAGTTATCGATGAAGCAATATAGTGAGATGGTGATTGATTTAGTTGAGGCATAGCATCGCGTGGAGAGGTTTGCTGGGCAGGAGAATTGTCAATACACGAGGTGACTGTTTGAGTTCCTTCTAATGCATTGGACGATACGATGCTAGCAGGCTGCTGAGTGCAATTACAGTCAAATTTATTAAGTATAAAAGAATAATAAGTTGAAAAGAACCAATCAAATGTTCTACATAATTGACCCAATTTGAATAAAACTTAGCTGTTATTCTATGTCAATTTTTTAAAAATAAGGTGTTAATGTGAACTAACCTTCTGATACTGAGAGTTGATGTCTGCTTGCGATGTTAAGGTGTTGTATCCAGATTCTGACACGATAAAAATGGAAAATAAATAGGTAAGTATTTTGATTAAAAAAAATAACGAATAGTTAAAATTATTATAAGGAGTCTCACCAGCTGATAGGTTCTTAGTTCCCTCAAGCGGATTTTGTGCAGAGAGTTGTCGTTCATACAATATTTGCTGATCGGGAGGCCTTTCATATGCCCCCTGACTCTGCAAACCAAGTTGAGACATTGGATTCACTCTTTGTGGTTGATATGTAGTGGCAATTTGTACTTGCTGTCCACATTGCGCTACATAATTTATAGCCTGCTGTTGAGCATGTTGGCCAGGTTGCTGCTGCTGCACTTGCTGGCCAGGTTGCTGCTGCTGCACTTGCTGGCCAGGTTGTTGCTGCTGCTGCTGAGCATGTTGGCCTGGTTGCTGCTGCTGCACTTGCTGGCCAGGTTGTTGTTGTTGTTGCTGCACTTGCTGGCCTGGTTGTTGCTGCTGCTGAGCATGTTGGCCTGGTTGTTGCTGCTGCTGAGCATGTTGGCCTGGTTGTTGCTGCTGCTGAGCATGTTGGCCTGGTTGTTGCTGCTGCTGAGCATGTTGGCCTGGTTGTTGCTGCTGAACTTGCTGGACAGGTTGCTGCTGAACTTTAAGGCCAGACTGCTGCTGCTGAACAAGTTGGCCCGGTTGCTGTTGCTGAACAAGTTGGCCCGGTTGCTGTTGCTGAACAAGTTGGCCCGGTTGCTGTTGCTGAACAAGTTGGCCCGGTTGCTGTTGCTGAACAAGTTGACCAGTCTGATGCAGTACATGTTGACTAGGTTGCTGCTGTTGCTGAACATGTTGGCCAGACTGCTGCTGTTGCTGAACATGTTGGCCAGGCTGCTGCTGTTGCTGAACATGTTGGCCAGGCTGCTGCTGTTGCTGAACATGTTGGCCAGGCTGCTGCTGTTGCTGAACATGTTGACCAGGCTGCTGATGTTGCTGAACATGTTGACCAGGCTGCTGATGTTGCTGAAAATGTTGACCAGGCTGCTGATGTTGCTGAACATGTTGACCAGGCTGCTGCTGAACATGTTGACCAGGCTGCTGCTGAACATGTTGACCAGGCTGCTGCTGAACATGTAGGTCTGGTTTCTGTATTGGCAGTTGAACATGATGATTAGTTTGTTGTGCATGTTCAATACTCTGAGCAGACTGCACAAATTGTCCACTAGGCTGTTCAACAGAATGTCCATTCTGATTATTAAAAATCTGCTGTGAAGGTGCTGTTCGAATCTGCTGGGGTGGTTGTGGCTGAATCTGCTGGGGTGGTGGTTGCTGAATCTGCTGGGGTGGTGGTTGCTGAATCTGCTGGGGTGGTGGTTGCTGAATCTGCTGGGGTGGTGGTTGCTGAATCTGCTGGGGTGGTGGTTGCTGAATCTGCTGGGGTGGTGGTTGCTGAATCTGCTGGGGTGGTGGTTGCTGCATTTGCTGGGGTGGTGGTTGCTGCATTTGCTGGGGTGGTGGTTGCTGCATTTGCTGGGGTAGTGGTTGCTGCATTTGGTGGGGTGGTGGTTGCTGCATTTGCTGGGGTGGTGGTTGCTGCATTTGCTGGGGTGGTGGTTGCTGCATTTGCTGGGGTGGTGGTTGCTGCATCTGTTGTGGTGGTGGTTGCCGAATTTGCTGGGGTGGTGGTTGCTGAATTTTTTGGGATGGTGGTTGCTGAATTTTTTGGGATGGTGGTTGCTGAATTTGCTGGGATGGTGGTTGCTGAATTTGCTGGGGTGGTGGTTGCTGAATTTGCTGGGGTGGTGGTTGCTGAATTTGCTGGGGTGGTGGTTGTTGCATTTGTTGGGGTGGTGGTTGCTGCATTTGCTGGGGTGGTGGTTGCTGCATTTGCTGGGGTGGTGGTTGCTGCATTTGCTGGGGTGGTGGTTGCTGCATTTGCTGGGGTGGTGGTTGCTGCATTTGCTGGGGTGGTTGCTGCATTTGCTGAGGTGGTTGCTGCATTTGCTGAGGTGGTTGCTGCATTTGCTGGGGTGGTTGCTGCATTTGCTGGGGTGGTTGCTGCATTTGCTGGGATGGTGGTTGCTGCATTTGCTGGGATGGTGGTTGCTGCATTTGCTGGGATGGTGGTTGCTGCATTTGCTGGGATGGTGGTTGCTGCATTTGCTGGGATGGTGGTTGCTGCATTTGCTGGGATGGTGGTTGCTGCATTTGCTGGGATGGTAGTTGCTGCATTTGCTGGGATGGTGGTTGCTGCATTTGCTGGGATGGTGGTTGCTGCATTTGCTGGGATGGTGGTTGCTGCATTTGCTGGGATGGTGGTTGCTGCATTTGCTGGGATGGTGGTTGTTGCATTTGCTGGGGTGGTGGTTGCTGCATTTGCTGGGGTGGTGGTTGCTGCATTTGCTGTGGTGGTGGTTGCTGCATTTGCTGGGGTGGTGGTTGCTGCATTTGCTGGGGTGGTGGTTGCTGCATTTGCTGAGGTGGCAGTTGCTGCATTTGCTGAGGTGGCAGTTGCTGCATTTGCTGAGGTGGCATTTGCTGCATTTGCTGAGGTGGCGGTTGCTGCATTTGCTGAGCCTGTTGCTGAGATTTTTGCTGTTTCTGTTGCTGTTTCAACTGTTGCTCTTGCAGCAATTGCTTTTGCTGTTGCATCATCTGGTTGTACTGCTGAGTTTTCTGCGCTAGGATAGATTGCTGCTTTTGATACTCAAACATCTGTTGCTGCTGCTCAGCACTCATCTGCACCTGCACAAGTGGCTGCACAGGCATTTGATTAGAGACAGCGTAATCCAGTTGTTGCTTCAAAGCCTCTTGCTCTTTCTCTTTATTCTCAGCTTCTTTCGCCTGGCGTTTCAATTGTTCTTGCTCTTGTCTAAACAAGCTGTACATTTCCTGACCCGATTCAGTCATCTTCAGTTCTGTGGGATGAGGCATTTTCTCCTCTTGAACTGGAGGAGTGTCCTCGTCTCTATTCAACCGGTCTTTCAGCAATCCAGCAACCGCTCCAGAAATTAGGTTGCGTACAGACAGCTCGTCAGACGACTGAATAATGTTTGTATTAACCATTGCGCCTGCTATATCGTCGGGAGTATCGATGGTCATGTTGAAATCGAACTCAATAGCTTCATTTTGCTTCACCACTTCTTTCATGCCTTTCTTTTTCTGGGCATCAACAGCACGTAATCTGTTGAGAAAAATTATAATACGTCTTATAGTTTATAATTATTAATTCAATTCTAAGTATTTCTTGTTTTTAAAGGAAAAATTTAGTCATTTAAAAATATAAATAAATAAAATCTGCAACCAGGATAGTGTATTCGGAGCAACTATTTCTAGCTAACATGTTTGATAATAGTTTAAGACTAACAGACGGGCACATGCGTTCCTAGTCGCTATTTCGCCTATCACCCCATTTGTACGCACTACAGACAGGCTATGACTGCAATATTTAGTTATTTACACAGTGTATTTTAAAGACCTGTAGGTGTGATTTGGACGAATAGATGTTTTGGCATTTCTGGTTTTTCTGATTGGCCTCGATCTCCTTGAGGAGCTGAACTTTTTCCAATAATGAGATGATAAATTGGATGCATAAGTCTTTATTATATACTGTTAATATCATTTCTATATGTAACCACAATGCTACTATAGAACTTAAATTTCTTTATCATTTACAAAATCCTTGTTGAGGCTTAGTCTCCGCGGCGCCATGCAACGGCCCCGTGGCCTGTCCTGGGAGGAGCCTGCACGTGGTGGCAGGGCGAGACTGGACCTGTGCCAGTCTTCGAAAGACCTCCCAACTCCTTGTCCTCTTCGGGGGACGCGACCAGGGTGTCGCCTTGGGCCAAGCCCACCTACACGCACTACACTGGCACCAGAGCGTTTTTTCCCTAGTGGGGGGGATATGAGCCGGCATATCTCCCCCTATTCACCCTCTTACTCTTCGGTGACATAGAAACCAACCCTGGCCCCTACATGTGTCCCTCTTGTGGCCGACCATGGACCCGTCGTACTGGAGGGGTTCATTGTGTCGGCTGCAATAGTTGGACACATTACAATATACGCTGCTCTGGTGTCCGCCAACATGGAAATATCCCACAGGGATGGCAGTGTAAAAACTGTCACAATACACACAACATGACTCAACCCCACACACCCACTCCTACTCCTTCCTCCTACCCTTCACCCTACCCCCGGACATCACCGTCCTCCCCTCCCTTCCTCTCAGGGAAGGGCTGCTCGTCTCCCAGTTCCACTTCACCCCCACGCGGGGGTGGTGGAGGAACGCCTCCTATTCCTAACCCCCCTAGAGCTCCTAACATACACACACGTCACAACAAACTCAACATACTACAACATAACATAAACGGTATACACAACAAGCACATGGAACTTAAATCACTCCTACACAAACACCACATCCACATCGCCACAATCCAGGAAACTAAACTAACACCTGCCAGATTAACACCAAAGTTTCCTGGATATACAACACTTAGACTCAATCTGCCCACACGAGGCGGCGGGTGCCTCATTACACTGATACATAAATCCATCCCGTTCACAAACACCACTGCCGAAACACACGCACGGATGCCACACGACCCTACACTTGAAATACAATCTACACGCATCCAAATTCACAAACATTCATACAACATTTTCAACATATACATTCCCCCCACAGACTCATCACCCCCAGGATACCAACCCAATCTAAATTACATTAACACCATTAATAATTCATTCGTCCTGGGGGATTTTAACGCACATGACACTACTTGGCTCGCCACACAACATACTGACACAAGAGCTGACACCATAACAACACAACTAGACAACTACATAATCATGAACGACCCCCACACTCCCACACGCAAACCTTTTAACATCAACACACGACCCACATCACCTGACATAACCCTCCTCACCCCTGACATAGCCCTCCAGAGTTCATGGACCGCACTCCATGAACTCAGTTCAGACCACCTTCCATTTCTCACCACACACACATATTAAGTACACCACTTGCCGCACAAAAACACAGACACACATTCACAAACTACAATAGAGCCAACTGGACAGACTTTTCAGCATCTGTGGATAATAACTTAAACAACTTTGATATAAACACCTTCCCATCCATAGATGCTGCCACAAAACATCTCACTGACATCATTATTAACGCAGACAAACACTACATCCCTACTGGCAACATTAGACACTACAACCCCACATTCACACCACACATCAAACACCTGATACAAACACGCAAACACCTACGCTCACTCCCACCCACACAAGACACGATCACACGCATACAACACCTTAACACTGACATAAGTGCGGAGATTACTGCCCAACAAAAACACAAGTGGGAAAACACATTAGACACCATTAATTTCCGCACTGACGCAAAACAAACTTTGGAAACTTGTCAAGGGACTCAACAACAAATACATGGACCAACCAAAAACACACGAGTCCCTCACACAAAACAACACTATACTCACTGTCACACAACAGGCGAACGCTCTCAATAAGCACTATGCTTCCACAAGTAGGTTACCCACCCGCCCAGTAGATAGGACTATACTGCGTCGCCTGCACAAAACATGCACTCAAAAGCTCCTCACAACCCCCTTCACCCCGGCAATGGTTACCGAGGCCATCCGGCTTTCCAAGAACACTTCCTCCACAGGTCCTGATGGCATATCAAACAAACATCTAAAACATCTAGGGCCACTTGCCATCAGAGCCTTCACAGGCATCTTCAATTTCTCACTACAGAACAATAGTATACCCAACACCTGGAAACTTGCCAAAATCATCCCGATCCTGAAGCCCAACAAACCCCCCACAGAACTGGCCTCATACAGACCTATATCACTCCTCTCCACCCAATCCAAAATACTCGAGAGGCTAGTTCTAAATAACATTTCACCACACATCCCACTATCCCCCTCACAACACGGCTTCAGATCCCAACACTCCACATCTACTCTTCTTACCCACCTCTCACAGACAACACTCTAAGGCTTGAACTCTAACAAACCTGCGGATAGGACAATTATAGCTGCAATAGACATTAGTAAAGCCTTCGACACGGTACCCAGACACCTACTAATTAACAAATACTCAACACACACATCCACGACTCATATAAAAAATGGCTTGCCAATTATCTCTCAGGCCGCTCTGGCAAAACACTTTACAACGGCAAGTCCTCCAGAACACTTCACTACACTGACGGGGTACCGCAGGGCTCCGTACTCTCACCTACACTCTTCAACCTATACCTTCACGACCTCCCCACGCCAACACACACCTCGGTTTACACTCTTTCATACGCAGATGATGTCACCATCATCTCACAACATCCCAAACACGAGACCGCCGCCAACAATTTACAAACATACATCCACTCACTAGAAGACTAGCTAGAAACAAACAGATTAAAGGTCTCCGCAAACAAATCTTATGTCACCTTAGTTACACCCTACACCCTTGAATACAGAACCCATCCAAACATTACACTCAACAACACTCCCCTTCCCATTAACAACACGCCGAAAAATCCTTGGAGTTACACTCGACCGCGGCTGGACGTTCAAACACCACATAACCGACATAAACAACAGAGCCAAACAAAGACTGAACGTCCTCCGCGCACTCACTCACACAACTTACAGACACTCCAAGGAAGACATAACAACACTCTACAAACAGTTCATCAGACCCATCCTCACCTACGCCCACACAGCCTGGTCACCTGACATATCCAACACCCACCTACAGACACTCCAAAAAACACAAAACACCGCACTCCGCATTGCCACCGGTTGTACACAAACAACACCCACACACCACCTACACTCAGAAACACGAGTCCTACCTCTCACCTCACACATGGACATGAGGAGCACACATTTTTACACTTCTACACTAGACCCCTCACATTCCCTACACTACATGCAAACTGAGAGGAGGACACCACGCACACTACACATCACCCCCTCCACACACTACAGACACCTCTACACCACTCTCCCTCCCACACCCGACAACACTTCTCTTCACAAACACATACACACCACTTTCACACAAAGAGCTCTAGCTTCCTCACTTCCTAACAAACTCCTTGGTCTAGGCCTCCAGCCATCGACCCTAGTGAGTCGGCCATGTCTCGTCGTGATAGGGTCACCCTATCACGTCTGAGATGTGGCCACCATCCTTCTCTTCCTTACTACATGCACACGATTGGGAGATCGGACTCTGATCGGTGCAACTTCTGCCAAGCCGACCAGGGTGCGATCTCTCACATTCTCACACAATGTCCGTCACTACACCAACACAGGACAACACACAACATTCACTCACTGGAGCACCTTTGGACCCATCCTCAGGCAGTTATTAACTTCCTGAGTGATGCGGGTTTCCCTTAGGCCCACACACTCCCACACAGTGCCTCGGGTGGCTGAAACCCGGGGCGCCCCTGGCCGCCCCTCCGTCCCGGCGAGGATGTTGGGGAGGTTAAACAACAACAACAACAACAACGGCCCCGTGGCGGTCCATCAGACGATCGGCATACACGAAGGTGCCCCGTGGTCTTGCGATGTTTTGTGGAGTGCAGGGTATTGGATGGGTTCCGGAAGTGTCCGGATCATAGGAAGGTCGCATCTCGAACGTAGTTAGCTGCCACCGGTGGCCGATCAGACAGGAGGCGGACCCCAGTGAAATGGGGCATCACAGGAAGCGGAACCAACGTTTGGCAGGCCCCAATTATGTGCTTCACTTCACTTCATTGGGTGTAGCATCACATCTCAGGTAGCAGTCCAAGTCAGTGACTCCTATCTTCTGCTGCTAGCTCTGGAGACCGAGGTAGTGCCCGCAACGCAGCCTCTGCAGGTGATTTACGTCACGTTTGCTGATAGTCCTCTCCGAGAAGTGTATAGCCGAAATTTTCAGTCTCGAAAATGGCGGTGGTTGTGAAATGGGTGTGGGGTGCTTCTTTTCAGAAGCATTGGCTGGAGATGGCAGAATGTCCCCCAATACCGATGCGAAGTGCTAGGCAGGCGGACTTCGTATCTGTCTTTCAGTAAGCAGAGGCTTACATAGGTCAAGGCATGGGTTGCCCGATTGGCTAGCTCCAGCAATGAACTGGGCTCCTTGGAAATTCGGATTGGAGGAGACAGGGTCCACTCGGGTTTCAGCAAACAGGTGAGATATCAGGGTCGAACTGGTGCAACCTGTTGCAATTCGGAGGGCAGTGTTCTGTGTTAACTGGAGAGAGTCTATGTAAGCCTGTACGAGATAGAACGACAAAGCAGCACTCGCTTATTTCATGAATGGTCCGATTGTTTGTACAATTTTGTAATGGATTCTTTTGAATGACCGTATGTTTTTGCAATAAGGGCTCGAAGTGTGTTGAGACGAGACTTCGCCCTGAGATTGATAATCTTGGTGTGGTGACCGAAGGTGAAGCCCATGTTGAAGATTACAGCAAGATTTTTTGGTGTGTCGGCGTAGAGGACTGGGCTGCCTTTCAGGATGATCTATGGTGGTTCAGTACTCTCTTTTGTATCAATTGGGTTATCAATGTCATGGGAGGACTTGAAGGGCGCAACACCATCATCCTGCTGACCGAAATTCAACCCTCAAACTGGTGGATGAATTGCGACATGTTTTCAGACGCTACGCGGAAATCTGGGTACTGCAAAAGGATGGTGACGTCGTCAGCATGTAAGAATATCCTGAAGTCAAGTGTGTGTTCATAGCAGTCGGAATGTCATACGAGCAGGTGGAAGATTGACGAGGACAGAATAGAACTATGAGGGACACCGTAGGTGAAAGGTCTATATCTGGATATTTTGTTGTTGTATAAGGTCTGGGTGTGTCAGCCAGACAAGAAAGTTAGCCAGCCACTCTTTTGGTTTTTGAAAATGGAGGTGTTGCAGATTTTGTTGATAAGGATGTGTCTCGGCACAATCTCAAACGCTGGCTAACGTCAACGGTCGTCAGCAGGGTACGGGGTGCTGGCTTGCGAAAGTTGAAACCCTAGCGTACATGCTGCTTTAAGTTGGTGAGTAAGGTATTGCTAGAGTGAAGCTCCCTGACACAATGTTGGAATGAGTCCAGCGGGATGTTGTGAATGACCTGTTGCAGCATCGCCAGAGTTTCACGGATAGGTTCGGTAGTTGATATTTTCTAAAAATTTCTTGCCAGAGTACAGATTCCTTCTCTTGTAGCTAATTGTCGCTTTCAATTTCCGGTTTAATTCTTGAATTCGGTCAGCTGTTTACTGTGAGGGTCGGTAAACGAGCTACTCAGGTGTATTAAACGTTTTATGCCACTGACAGGGTTGTAGTAACGGATGCTGCAAGCTGAAATATGTTTTAAATCTGACTCTTGAACTATATGTAGCTATATGAAATGTTTAAAGGCTTTGTCTTTTGAAGAGTGGTTTGTGACGTTGAAGTTTTGCTGTTTGTGCTCAATCTCTGCGCTGAAAGAGTCCCAATCAACTTGTTTGCATTCATCGACAGTATGAACTGGCTTTTTGAAAATGGAGAATATCAGCTTGATAGGAATGACTAATGGTCAGACGAGATCTTGAATTTTAGTCCATTGCCCGTTGAAGACCCAAAATCGGAGAGCAAAAGGTAATATCTGAAGAGGCTTGTTGTTGGTTGATGTTGTCTGGTTTCCTGATTGGAGTGGTAAGGTTATAATGATGAGGTTTTTCAGCTGACTTTGTAGTGAGGTGGTTCATGGGTTCGTGCTCTACGTGTTAAGGCAAAGTGCATCGTGAACATTAAAAGTCGCTGAGAATTAGACAGTCAACCACTCTGTTGAGATGATCCAGCTGAGGGGTATACCGAGCAGAGCACTAGTCCGTTGGTGGGATATAGAGAAAGTGAATTGTAATGTGCTGTTTTTGGATTTGAATGCAGATGACTTTAGTTAAGAGAGTCAGTCCGGTCAGGAGGAAGTGCTGCTCGGGTGGACTCGGTGATGTTGGTGTAATTAATGTCCATACTTACGAACATGATAAGACGACATAAGAAGCAGAAACCGAGGCCGACGTGACCGGGGAATTCGGCACATCGAAAGTTTGGCGGAACAGGGGCACGCTGAGCGACGCAAGAACATCCGATGTTGTAATGGGTCCAAGGGCCACACATAGTGCAATCCGTGGCTCCCATGCCAGATTGTAGGATGGACGGATGAAGGTACATGAATTGAATACCACGTCCCTTGATAGCAGCATCAGTAGGGGGACAAAGGACTTCTTTCTAAAGACTGGTCAGAAAAAAGCGAGAGCAAAGAACGCGAGTCAAGAGAGTCTAGGATGGCACCTAGGCTGCATTCGCTCGTCCGTACGTTTCCGTTTACACTTTTCTCAGCATCGCAGGTTGGGAGTCTTTCGCTGGTCTTTGGAACACACCACGAGTAGACTCCCACAATGGACAGCCAATCAGCGGATTATTAGCCAAGACGAAGTCTAGATCAGTACGTAGCTAGTATAAGATTGGTGTTGGATATCATTTCACCAATAGCTACATACTAATTTGCTTCAAGAGTACAGCTATGAAATTATATTTTCTGTGCAGATTTTGGAGATTTGAATTAGCTATTTTGTTCAAAAAATGAACAATAGAGAACTTGATGTTGGGAGTTGAAGTAGATTCAAGAAAAAAAACATACCCTTTTCGCATTTTTCCCTGAGGTGTGTACACCACATAGGTTTCACTTGATATAACTAGAGACTGACAATAAACTACAAGGGTTGTGCTTACCTGAGGGTGATTTGCTGCGACTCGCACGCTACAGCCTCCTCCTTGTTCATCACTTCTACCACTCCGTAATCCTCAGAAAAGAACGAATTGTCCAGCAACTCTTTGGCTGAAGGCCTGTGAACAGAGATACTTTATATTTATCTTTTGAACCAAATAAAAGGAATAATTCAAAACCTATGATAATTTTACAATATCTTACTTGTCACTATGCACAAGTAACACATCTATTCATAGAGTTAAATATAACAAACTAAATCTGAATATCAACATAACCTATAATTTTATTCTTTCATATTTCAATACATTAACTAAAGACCTGCATTATTTGGACACATTCTAGAAATTATTGATTTTTTTATAATTTAAGTAGGCTTTTATACAGCTATCAAATTGTTCAATATATAGCATTCTATTACAGATGTTTCCAAACTAAATTTGGTCACAAGTATAATAATTGCAGTGTTTCTTTAACAGCTCTACTAACCTTTGTGAACTCATAGATCTGGTGCACCAATCCACAATGAATTTCAATGTTTCATCTTGAATTTTGAAGAAACTGTTTGGTCTTATGCCCTGCAAGAGAAGATTAAGTTAAATTTTATTAATCATTACTAGAACAAAATTTCAGAAAACGCAATAGCTAGCTGTTATTCAAAGGATCCAAAACGATTAAGTAGCTATTCACTTAATTATTTTACTTTAATTATTTAGAACCAAAAAAGTTTTCTCCGAATAAAATAAACTAATGCGTGATGTCATTTAATTTGCCATTAAAGTTATGAGATATAAAACGGTTCCACGTTATTTATCTTTGTATAAGAAAAAATATATGAACTGACTAGACTTTTCTCATATGATGGAAAATGTAGAACATTCGATATCTCAGAAGTTACTCCACCAGTTCTAGGTCCACTTAATGAATTAGTTAGTAATGACTCACCATGGTGACTTTCTTGAATATCTGGGCTGCGTTAGTACATTCACCATAGGGGTACTCGAGCGTGGCCATCTCCATCAGACACATACCAAAGGCATACACGTCAACACTCTCGTCATACCTCTCATCGTACACCTCAGGAGCCATGAACTCAGGTGTACCTAGGTAAGGGATACGAATTATCACAAGATATACCAACACTTTGAAGCACCAGAATTAAAGAAGCAATATGTTGTTTTTGATGTAATTTCATTTGATTCATTTAATTTATAGCTATAGCTAATCATTTTTAAATTAATTTCCAGTTCAGAATAATAAGTGAATTTCTGAGAAAATCACTTACGTAAGAAATTTCTAAACTTGTTACTCATTCACAATATTCTTTCAACATATAGCTATGTACATCCCTGTTTCACAAATTAAGTATTGAATTTAGCATTTTCAACATAGCAACAGCTAGTAGCCACTATGTAACACATGGAGCAGCACTATGCATTTTAGAAAACGAAATTTCCGTGACTGGTTCATATTATTACAGTAGCTTACCTAATCTTGACTAATAGTTCGATATTCTCCAAATAGCTACTCGTAATTCATCAACTTGTGCAAAGTCAATCTATAAGATCGTCAATTACTACCAATAGTTACGGTTCTACACTCACCAATGACACTGCTAGCGTATGACCTGTTCTTGAGTGTTGCTAGTCCTAAGTCTCCAATTTTGACACTGCCGGTAGTACCGGTGATGAAAACATTGTCACATTTCAAGTCCCTGGGAGAAGAGGCATGCAAATTTAAGGACTAATTAAAGGAAAAATAGAGTGAAGAGACTATCTGCTATTTATGAACAGTCTATCGTCCAATAGATATTATATTTGCTGAAAATTGAAGCTTGCTGTAGCTAAACGTAATAAATGGCGAGTAAAGGATCTAAGTTTAAACTTGAGAGAAAAAATTAGACATATTTTAAGATATATAGCCTCCTTGCCCACCTACTTTTTAATCATTTACTTAAGTTATCCTTCTTTCATTTAAATAAATTATCCTTCGTTCAAACGAAAGAAAATGGTATCATCAGCAGTGGAAATGATCTTAGTATGAAATAATTTACATACAGTAACTGAACAGTCACAGTATTTGTGTGAATCACTATCAGGAGAAGTAAACTAAAGTCTGTTATTTAGCTTCAGTTCAATATTATATTGTACTAAAAGTTAAAATAATACAGTATCTCCTAAACAATTCACGGCGGTTATAGAAAACGAAGAAAATTTACGGGGCTGTCAGGCAGCTTGTTTTGGCCCCTAAAAGTCCTATCTATTTGGATGGTGTTTAATTTAAAAAATTAAATTTGGCTTATTAAAATTTGGCTTATTCAAAATACTGCAATAAAACGAAAAAATAATATTTTCTTGAAATCGAATTGTACCAATAGTTGTAGCTACACTTTGTAAATTTGGAAAGTATGTGGTTTTTACACTCAATGTGTAAAAAGGTTGAACAAGAGTGTCCCTAGCGCTGTACCTGTGAATGATAGGAGGAGAACGACTGTGGAGAAAACTGAGTCCCTTGAGTATTTGGTAGCACCATCTCTTCAGTACTTTCAGGTTCAGCTTACGGAGTCTCCTCAGGTATCTGTCAACAAATAACTATTAGCAACAAGAAATGGAGTGAATGAAAACATTGGGGTACACACCCCAGGGAAAGCTGACACTTGAGTATAGATTACTTGGAATAAAGTCGCAATATTTAGATCTCTAAAGAAAATGATTCAAATTTCAGAGATCTGTCGATAGTATCAAGACATTGCTATGCTCTTCAATTTACAACTCAAGTAAATAGGTGATGTACTGATGAAGTTATAGGAAAATGATCCCAAAGAACAATCATACCCTAGGTATTGACGTTAAAGTGTTCCCATGATTCTAGTAGAAAGATATCTCTTCATCATCAGAAACACGGTTAAATTTGATATTAGAAGTTTAAATCATTTCAATTCAATCTCAATCAAGATGCCTAAGACCTGTTGTAGAACTCACTGTGTGAGTAACTAATCATGAGAGTAGTTAATCAACTCACTGTTTTAGAGTGCCGGAAGTCATGAGTTCAGTGACGAGGACAATACAGCGTTTGGGAATATTCGTCTCCCAGTAGTCGTAGAACCTCACAATATTGGGGTGCTGGAGACTTTTCAGCATATCAGCCTCTTCTCTGAACCGTGTGCGCTCTTGCTTCGTAAGTTTGCGCTCCTGAAAAGAAAATACATTTGGTCACTTTTAATGGAATTGTTACTACTTACATTATATAACTAGTAATCAATGTCTTATGACAGTGACCCTTAGAATTCATAGTTTTCTATGTTCCAACACAGAAGAAACTTTTTGGAGGGCTAACAACAATAAGAGCCTGGGTTGGTTCTCTCTTATCGATATTTTCGGGTATTGCGATCACCGCACCGCTATTTTGGTGATAAACATTGATGAGCGTTGGAATGTTGGTCTTTAATGTTATTAACATTTTATTAATTATTTATCAACGGATGGAGTAGAGTGGTAAAAGAAATAGAGCACATTTAGAGTTCCATGATGTTTGAATCTAAAATATGAAATATTATATAACATTCGACTATTACAAACATTTAAATAGTAGCCAACATTAGAATATTACCAAACATTTTGAATACATCACATCAAAAAGTAATTGCACAGCCATTAATGATAGTAACAATAAAACTATTCTAATTTATCCAATGGTTACACAATTTCGATCATTTTAAAAATATATATTAATCAAATGACTGGTTACATTTTGTATCCGTGATACCAGTAGGTATCAGGGATACTTCAAATACCTAGTCTAATTATACACTTCTCTCCCGTATGCTCGAGAATGTGTAGCTGTTCGATGACTCGGAACCAAGCCTAGAAGGTGTGTTTCAGTCTTTTCATTGCTTTTGCTAATGAGTTAGAAGATTGATAGGGTGTGTACATAGACACTAACTTAAAAATAACAGAGGGGGAATGTGTGTGTGTGTCGGAGCTACACACTTAGGGCTAGATTATCATTGGGGGGGAGGGGAGGAGGGAGAGATTCTCAATGGGGGAGGGGGTAAGAGGTGAGATTCTCTGCAGCTCAACAAAGGCACCATCTTCGCACATCACTGAGATGGCAGCGGAGTTCACCATCACTAACTTCACCAGGTAATAGCCACAAGCAACACCATCACGCACATCACTACCACACAAGGAGGGTTGGGGAAGGAGGAGGGTTTTTGGGGGTTGGGGAGGGGAGGGAGGCTGCCTTGGGGAGGCTGTAGAGGCTACATATGGGGAATAGTAATGGGGAAGACACAGTGAATTAATGCTTCAGTACCTCCCTGCCACAAAAGCATTATCTTATTTAGCCAATAATAACATTATTTAGGGATGTAACATATATCAATGAGATTGAGAAAAGGAATTAACACCACTTAAACAGTATAACAACATAACATATATGAACAACCTAAAGCATTTCATTATTTAAAGAAAAAGATATAAACTTTGAAATGTGATGTTAGAATAGATTTCTGTTGGTATCATTTTCAGAGTGTAAGTTTATATGTTTTTTGTTCATTATATAGCAACCAGTGACAATATTTCACAATGATGACGGAAGGTTAAAAAGGGTCTCTCTTTTCTGGCGACATGTGGCAGTCACTCAGCTGATGCCGGGCATACAGTTGCCAACTACCTATTAAAATGACACTATATAAACAATGTAGGTACTTACGGAAAATAGGTATAGACAAGAAAATAAGTACAAATAAACAAATTCTTACTATATTTTGTAAAAGAATTTTAAAGTTAAAATAATAGGTAAATGTCATAAGGTTCACATGAGTGATTTAATAAATAGCAAAATAACCTTTATGGTTAGATAGACTAAGAAACTGTGAAATTGAATGAATACACTATTGCACATACAGTACAACTAGAGTGTATGTGCACACTAACAACTACTTGAGTGTATGTGCACACTTACAACTACCCAGAGTGCATGTGCACACTTACAACTACCCAGAGTGTATGTGCACACTTACAACTACCCAGAGTGTATGTGCACACTTACAACTACCCAGAGTGTATGTGCACACTTACAACTACCCAGAGTGTATGTGCACACTTACAACTACCCAGAGTGTATGTGCACACTTACAACTACCCAGAGTGTATGTGCACACTTACAACTACCCAGAGTGTATGTGCACACTTACAACTACCCAGAGTGTATGTGCACACTTACAATCTCAGTCAACCTTCAGAACTAGTTAAATCAGGAAGAAAAAGAGATGGTCTCTAATTATAGGAAGCAGTGCACAGAAAAAATGCCAAAATGCCAAAACGGTAAAAAGCCAAAACAATCAAAATGCCAAAACGGTAAAAAGCCAAAACAATAAAGATGCCAAAACGGTAAAAAGCCAAAACAATAAAGATGCCAAAACGGTAAAAAGCCAAAACAATAAAGATGCCAAAACGGTAAAAAGCCAAAACAATAAAGATGCCAAAACGGTAAAAAGCCAAAACAATAAAGATGCCAAAACGGTTGCAAAATGAGACAGCAGTAATTGTGAAATTGTTATAGTGCACAATTTCCCACAGTTAATAAATGAAGTTCATATATTTAATATATTTTATAGGGTAGAGTCAGTAGCGAAATAAATGACGCTGAAGTAGTATTTAGAAGGCAGGTTAGATGTAGAGTAGAGTATTTAAATAATTACACTGCGAGGAAATAAACACTAACGTGAATAAACTGGTAGAGAGATAACAAAAATATGAGAATAAATAAGAAACAGAAAGATGAAATGCCCTGTAAATCGCATGAACTGCTTAATGACAATCTAGTAAATAGTTTCATGTTGGTATGAATGACACTCACGTTAGGGATAGGGTTGATGAAACCGAAGAAGATGTGCATCTCTATTGCATAAAGCAATGCTATTAACACTTAGGGAATACTAGGAATTAATTGGGAAAACGAGAATTTTCAAGATTTTTCTTGTAATAAAGTAAATTAACAATTGTGCTAACTAATGTAAGAGTACACATGTGATCTAATATATCAAAGAGCTTATTAAATAAATAAAATAAATACAAAAATCATCACTTGTTAGCAAAATTCATCACTTATTAGCCAAATTCATCACTTATTAGCCAAATTCATCACTTATTAGCCAAATTCATCACTTATTAGCAAAATTCATCACTTATTAGCAAAATTCATCACACATTAGCAAAATTCATCACACATTAGCCAAATTCATCACTTATTAGCAAAATTCATCACTTATTAGCAAAATTCATCACTTAATAGCAAAATTCATCACTTATTAGCAAAATTCATCACTTATTAGCAAAATTCATCACTTATTAGCAAAATTCATCACTTATTAGCAAAATTCATCACTTATTAGCAAAATTCATCACACATTAGCAAAATTCATCACACATTAGCAAAATTCATCACACATTAGCAAAATTCATCACACATTAGCAAAATTCATCACACATTAGCAAAATTCATCACTTATTAGCAAAATTCATCACTTATTAGCAAAATTCATCACTTATTAGCAAAATTCATCACACATTAGCAAAATTCATCACACATTAGCAAAATTCATCACACATTAGCAAAATTCATCACACATTAGCAAAATTCATAACACATATATGTCACCTTAGATCATTGAGGGTTAAGTACACTGAGTGTTACATGGAATTAAGAACATACACATAATATTACATGGAATAGGTAGGGACATATAAGCAGAGGGACCTTCATTTTTGTGTATCTTCTTCTGTGTGCCCAGCACACATTCGATTCAAGGAACAGGAGAAGGAAAAGCGAAATACAGGGAGAAATACATTCACTGTGATGATGTACTACCAGAGAAAAGAGTCACTGTGATGATGTACTACCAGAGAAAAGAGTCACTGTGATGATGTACTATCAGAGAAAAGAGTCACTGTGATGATGTACTATCAGAGAAAAGAGTCACTGTGATGGTGTACTATCAGAGAAAAGAGTCACTGTGATGATGTACTATCAGAGAAAAGAGTCACTGTGATGATGTACTATCAGAGAAAAGAGTCACTGTGATGATGTACTATCAGAGAAAAGAGTCATTGTGATGATGTACTATCAGAGAAAAGAGTCACTGTGATGATGTACTATCAGAGAAAAGAGTCACTGTGATGATGTACTATCAGAGAAAAGAGTCACTGTGATGATGTACTATCAGAGAAAAGAGTCATTGTGATGATGTACTATCAGAGAAAAGAGTCACTGTGTTGATGTACTATCAGAGAAAAGAGTCACTGTGATGATGTACTATCAGAGAAAAGAGTCACTGTGATGATGTACTATCAGAGAAAAGAGTCACTGTGATGATGTACTATCAGAGAAAAGAGTCACTGTAATGGTGTACTAACAGAGAAAAGAGTCACTGTAATGATGTACTATCAGAGAAAAGAGTCACTGTAATGATGTACTATCAGAGAAAAGAGTCACTGTGATGAAGTACTATCAGAGAAAAGAGTCACTGTGATGATGTACTATCAGAGAAAAGAGTCACTGTGATGATGTACTATCAGAGAAAAGAGTCACTGTGATGGTGTACTAACAGAGAAAAGAGTCACTGTAATGATGTACTATCAGAGAAAAGAGTCACTGTGATGATGTACTATCAGAGAAAAGAGTCACTGTGATGATGTACTATCAGAGAAAAGAGTCACTGTGATGATGTACTATCAGAGAAAAGAGTCACTGTGATGACGTACTATCAGAGAAAAGAGTCACTGTGATGACGTACTATCAGAGAAAAGAGTCACTGTGGTGATGTACTATCAGAGAAAAGAGTCACTGTGATGATGTACTATCAGAGAAAAGAGTCACTGTGATGATGTACTATCAGAGAAAAGAGTCACTGTGTTGATGTACTATCAGAGAAAAGAGTCACTGTGATGATGTACTATCAGAGAAAAGAGTCACTGTGATGATGTACTATCAGAGAAAAAAGTCACTGTGATGATGTACTATCAGAGAAAAGAGTCACTGTGATGATGTACTATCAGAGAAAAGAGTCACTGTGATGATGCACTATCAGAGAAAAGAGTCACTGTGATGATGCACTATCAGAGAAAAGAGTCACTGTGATGATGTACTATCAGAGAAAAGAGTCACTGTGATGATGCACTATCAGAGAAAAGAGTCACTGTGATGATGTACTATCAGAGAAAAGAGTCACTGTGATGATGTACTATCAGAGAAAAGAGTCACTGTGATGATGCACTATCAGAGAAAAGAGTCACTGTGATGATGTACTACCAGAAGAAAGAGTCACTGTGATGATGTACTATCAGAAGAAAGAGTCACTGTGATGATGTACTATCAGAGAAAAGAGTCACTGTGATGATGTACTATCAGAGAAAAGAGTCACTGTGATGATGTACTATCAGAGAAAAGAGTCACTGTGATGTACTATCAGAAGAAAGAGTCACTGCACCGAACCCCTGACAGGTCATTAAACAATCATGAAGTGTGCAGTACAACAAACTAGCGGATACAACAAACTACATCAAATTATGAAATCAAATGAGGGACTGCATGATACTAATTAATATAAGAAATAAAGTAAAATAAAAGAGTAATATAAAAGTTCAAAAATAAAAGAAATGAAAAATTATTTTATTATTTAGATAATTTTTTTTAAATAAAAAAATAGAACGAGAAAAACACAGAAAGATGCAACTGTCGGACTATTGGGTCGTCGGACGGATCTTATCGAATGTTATAGTTACGTGTTCAGACAACACTGAACAGGAATGAACACGTACAGACAGAGACTGAACTCTCTAATGACTATGTCACATACATAACATTTTTCTGTCTAGGACTCTAGGGAATGCTGCCATTTTCTACAGACAGAATGCCAGACAGTATAGGATAAGAGGGAATTGACAGAGGTGAACTATCGTGAAAGCACTGACGCCAGGGTGTACTAGTGCACACGTCCTGTGAATAATGTTAAGGTTATCCCCCCCCCCCCTCTACTGTATGGGGGGGGGTATTAGCGAGACAGACAGACAGGGGGGAGAGGGAGGGTTGGTAACGGTATAGGCATGTCTTCAGGTTAGGAGAATTAGGCAAGGCTGTGCTGAAGGATATTGCTTACAAAGGATGTCTATAGGATGCATATACACAGAGCAATAAACACGAGATATTAATATTGTGAGTAATTAAAATAATGTCGTACAATATCAGAGGCATACCTACCTACCAATAAATCAGTCTGGCATTTAGAACTGTATATAAATCAGTAACTTTTGAGTTATCGAACGGTTTCACATTTTCGATCATAGGAGAGAAAAAACTAGTTTAACTGTACATATTTTATCCAATGATAGATGATGTGGAGCTGTTCAATAACTCAGAATTTACCCGTAAATCAGTTAGTTCCGTCTTTTCATTTTGTTGCGTGTTGTTTACTTTTTCTACCTCACACTAAGGGTTAGTACACAGTGATGCTCTATGAGTGTGTGGTGAGAGACAGAGAAACACGGGGAAATTTACGATTGTGAATAATCTTTTTCACAATGATATTTTCAATTAATGTTTTCCTTTTTACAATTAGCCAACTCACTATTCTTCTTGTGGTCTTTTTTATCTTTGTTGAGTACAAAAATTATTCATACATTGTAAGCATATTTCACTGTACAGTGAGTACTGAATAGAACTGTAACAACTCAGTCACTGCCTGTACAGTGACCACTCAGTCACTGCCAGTACAGTGACCACTCAGTCACTGCCAGTACAGTGACCACTCAGTCACTGCCAGTACAGTGACCACTCAGTCACTGCCAGTACAGTGAGCACTCAGTCACTGCCAGTACAGTGACCACTCAGTCACTGCCAGTACAGTGACCACTCAGTCACTGCCTGTACAGTGATCACTCAGTCACTGCCTGTACAGTGACCACTAAATAATTTAATTAAATAATTCCCCTGTACCGCAAAGACAATCTGCTCATAAATTTGACCCCACACTCATAATCCACCAGTCTGAACTATGAGCAAAATGCTCATAAATCATAATGTGCCAGTATTGGAGAAATAAATCAATTAGCTAATATTTATTAATATATAACCTCTATTCAAAGAGAGAATATAACCGTGAATATCAGCTATTATATATAATTATTTTGGGGTATTTATTCTGTCCTACGTACTTTTAAATAAAAACAAACCGAAATCATTATTATCACTAAAATCACTAATATTTTCTCATGTATAAACTTCTCCAACTGAATATCAAGCAGAGTGTGTTCACTAAGAAGCACTAATAGGCTCAGCTGTCAGGCAGACTCTATTTCTACAGTTATCTGATCGACACAACACCTGTTACTTAATTAGCTGATGTGTGTACAGGTGAGTACGCACCTAAAACATAACAAAAAAATGACCCGAAAAATGTCCTCAAATTATACTGTCATTATTGCTTTGACTGTACAACACAGTTTGGAAAATGTTATTGATGATTGTTACTGCAATCTAAACTGTACATATTTTAATGGTGTGTTTCCTGAAAGCAACTCTATGGCATACAGTGTTAAGCCGTTATCACTCTAGTGATTAGAGTCACTTGAACTGAGTACGAAGGTTTGCAGCAAAGATGATATTAAGGGTTAACATTATATACTATGATAGAAATAACTAGGAGTACATACGAACTAGTGAAAACTAACCTATCTATAGCAATTAAATTACCAACAACTTTATTATATATTTAAACTTAAATATTAAAAAATAATAGGTTAAGTTATGAATTATCGGTCAGTTCCACATCTTCGGTCATATAAGAAAAATCTATATAATTATTATATCGTTTTTCTTTTTAGACCGAAGACGAAGAACTGATCGCTAATTCGCAACTTACCCTACATGTATATTGATATAATTAATATAGACCTAGGTAATATAATCAATGATATAATAATTGAAGATATATATCAGATAATAATATCGCTATAATCAATATAGGAAATATTACAATCAATATGAAGTGGGGTTGACGTCTGTTTCGGTACCAGAGGCCATATCGCTGACGTCAAAAGGAAAAAAAAAAAGAACTTTGAAGTAGCAGTAAAACTGAAATATGATTCCACGAAAGAAATTCACCTCCCACGAACTAGTGAGATATGTGATGTTGCAAAAAACGTTCTTAGAACTGATAAAAACGTTCACTGTAACTGATAACAGATAATAAGAATATAGATATAGATAACATAATATATAAATAATAATAATTCTAACTTTATGCAATATGGATATAGATTGTCAAATTTTATTAAATATCGTATAATTGAATTTATCTATTTTATTATATAAATAAAGCAAATTTCTCAACAGCATTCAGTGCTAATGTTGTACTAACTATAGGAGAGAAATTAAAAGTTTACAATATAGAACAGTACATTGTATATATCAACTGAAATATATTATGCAGATGAGTACCTAACTAAATAAGTACCAGCAAAAAGTACCAACAAGAGACTGTGGAAATATCATGTGCGTGCACTAGATGTGTGCATGAGTCAGGCGCCAAGCAGTGCACATGCACGCACACAGTACGATGGTGCACGCACACAGTAGCAGTGATGTGCGTGTATAGCCTTAATATGCCAAATAGAGTGCACAAATGACCCAGTGCATAGAAAATGCATGCATTGACACACAACTCATGAGTTGCACATTGTAAAATGGAGTAGAATTGCTTTTTAGTTAGTACGAAGTTCATTCGAAACAGACCAATTAATTGAAGCTACATTTCATAAATACTGTTCACCAATTACTATAAATATCACTAAAATTATCTAATTTTAGTGAAGGGTTTAACGTCTGTTTCGGAACCAACGGCCATATTGCTGACATCAAAAGGAAATGAAATACAAGGGACTGGAAGAAACAGTCAGAGGAAAGTGGCTCTATGAACAAAGTCACTGACCACCGTCGGTGACAATGTTCATGGATCCAGAAAAGCTACTTCAATAATGCAATCACTTACCAAGGAATGTGACGAAAAAGGACACAAGCAAGAGGAAAATGAAGAGGTGATAGTAAATGAAATCTACGAGTCTACCTAACACAAAATCTAAGACCTCGTAGTTGAAGAGCATTACCCTAGCGCTATCCTCTAAAACTCAAGAGTAACGACAATTCACTGAACCATCTCACAATTCTTCTGTCCACTTCCAAGTGCTCTCTCTCCTCTGTTCATTTCCTATTTTCCTTTAGCACGCAGACAGCTGATCGTTTCCTAGAATGTCTGATGTCCTTAAAAGGCTACCAAAGAGACACGTAATTTGGAGCAAACAAACCACACGGGACATACCGTCCCTAACTGATGCGCACATTGCAGTGTGCACTGGTGCGCACATTAGTGTGCACTGGTGCGCACATTAGTGTGCACTGGTGCGCACATTAGAGTGCACTGGTGCGCACATTAGAGTGCACTGGTGCGCACATTAGAGTGCACTGGTGCGCACATTGCAGAGTGCACTGGTGCGCACATTACAGTGCACACTCGTGCGCACATTACAGTGCACACTCGTGCGCACATTACAGTGCACACTCGTGCGCACATTACAGTGCACACTCGTGCGCACATTACAGTGCACACTCGTGCGCACATTACAGTGCACACTCGTGCGCACATTACAGTGCACACTCGTGCGCACATTACAGTGCACACTCGTGCGCACATTACAGTGCACACTCGTGCGCACATTACAGTGCACACTCGTGCGCACATTACAGTGCACACTCGTGCGCACATTACAGTGCACACTCGTGCGCACATTACAGTGCACACTCGTGCACACATTACAGTGCACACTCGTGCACACATTACAGTGCACACATTACAGTGCACACTCGTGCGCACATTACAGTGCACACTCGTGCGCACATTACAGTGCACACTCGTGCGCACATTACAGTGCACACTCGTGCGCACATTACAGTGCACACTCGTGCGCACATTACAGTGCACACTCGTGCGCACATTACAGTGCACACTCGTGCGCACATTACAGTGCACACTCGTGCACAAACGTGCGCACATTACAGTGCACACTCGTGCGCACATTACAGTGCACACTCGTGCGCACATTACAGTGCACACTCGTGCGCACATTACAGTGCACACTCGTGCGCACATTACAGTGCACACTCGTGCGCACATTACAGTGCACACTCGTGCGCACTTTACTGTGGCAATTCACTGCGCACACTTCAGCAGCAATTCACTGCGCACTTTACAAGCCCTTCACTGCGCACTTTACAAGCACTTCACTGCGCACACTTCAGCAGCAATTCACTGCGCACTTTACAAGCCCTTCACTGCGCACTTTACTGCGCACTTTACAAGCACTTCACTGCGCACTTTACAAGCACTTCACTGCGCACTTTACAAGCACTTCACTGCACACTTTACAAGCACTTCACTGCACACTTTACAAGCACTTCACTGCGCACTTTACAAGCACTTCACTGCGCACTTTACAAGCACTTCACTGCACACTTTACAAGCACTTCACTGCGCACTTTACAAGCACTTCACTGCGCACTTTACAAGCACTTCACTGCGCACTTTACAAGCACTTCACTGCGCACTTTACAAGCACTTCACTGCGCACTCTATTACCAGAAATAGAAACTTTTCCTATATATTTTAACTAGAGAATAAGGAATTGTTATACATCTTTCATTTATATTTATTTTATACTTTAATAATCAGGTGGAAATGTCTCCCTATTGGAGACATTAATTAAGAGTCGAAAGTTATAATAAACATTGTTAATTAGCTGATTAGTATAGTAATGACTATTTAATGCATTTATTAGTTACTCATTAACTGCACTCTTTATTGCATTCAATGATGTTTTTTTAACTAAAAGATAGTTACTAATACTATTAATATTTAATTTAATGGTAATGTCTATTAAATTAACGTCTGCCTTGAAATCAAAGGCAATATCACTGACGTCAAAAGGAAATTAAGTACAAGGGACTGGAAGAAGCAGTCAGAGAGAAAAATGGCTCCATGAACAAAGTCGCTAGCCACCGTCAGTGACTATGCTCATGGATGCAGAAAAGCTACTCCGTGAATGCAGTCACTTACCAAAGAATGTGACGAAAAGGGACACAAGCACATGTATTTTAACTCATGGATGGAAGAGGAAAATGAAGAGGCAAAACTATAAGTAGCGTTACAAATGATGAACAATTTAAAATGGTAACAATGAAAAGCCAATATATAATCCAAATTACAACAGTTCAAAGCCCAAAAGACGATACTCCCTTCTCTTCCATTAACAACAGACAGTTTCAGGATAGAAATAATACACAGAGATTAAAGAAGTCTGTTCATCGTTAGGAACAAGAGGGTGGAAACATAGACCTAAGATCTTAACTCTCCCTGGTTTTAGTTACCAGATGATTGCCTCGCTACTCCGTTTGCGATGTTCTTATTTTCTTAATCTCTGTGTATTATTTCTATCCTGAAACTGTCTGTTGTTAATGGAAGAGAAGGGACTCTCGGTAGCTCGAAACCTAAAAATATATTGAAAACTGAACGTTGAAACACTACTGCCTTCTTGATGAAATGGATATCCATCTGAGTTTAAACCAAATAGATACTGCTATATGTGAATTGAAACAAGCTACGATAGATAAATTGTACGTTGGTTTACTTGTTATTAGTGAAGAATATTGTTAGGTTATTTAAAAGTAGAAAGACGTTTCCAAATAACGTATGATGGTTGTTTTACAAGAAGATGCTTCTAACAAATCATGAAAGATGAAACGATTGCATAGAAAATATCAATCTGGACAGAATTGTTTATCTTCAATAATGATGCGACTGTGCAACATCAAAACAATAAATTATAAACCTAATTGAATTCAGCGCCTACTTTGGTTTCATACGTTTTTTACGGTGATGTTAGAATACATTTTCGGCAACTAAGAATAGGTAGCTATTCTTAGCAGTTATAGGACAGTAACACCATCTTAATAATAGGTAGGTACTCTAAAGTTCCAAGTCAGGTTACCAGTGTCTAATACACAGAACATTTCAAAGGGAAGATAAGCACGGAATGTTTTTTTATCTCAGATATGAACGTATTTAGACCTAACTTGCTAGAAGTGGACGTCTGACTCATGCGATAGAACTTACACAATTGTGAGAAGTAACTGTGAAGGTATAATTAATTTTCGTTGGAGTTTACCGTCTGTTTACAAGGAACTGGAAGAAGCAGTCAGCGAGGAAAGTGGCTCCATGAATAAAGTCACAATAGGTAGAGCTTACACAGTTCTTGAAAATTATTACCACGTACTAATTACATAAAAAAATAATCCAAAAAATGTAATCCATAAAAGAATGAACTTCCTGAAGAGATTGATTCGAATATCTTGGTAGTGAATGACACTAACGCCGCAGACACGACCATTCTATAACATTAAAATGTTCAAATCTTACCAATTTATAGTTGTACACCCACACTAATTTATAGAATATCTACCAGCATTACAATTACCAAAGTTTCTTTTGGAAATTAGAAAAGCGTTGAAATCATCACAGCTGGGTTCTCTTTCATTCGACTGTAGGTACCAGTCTAACAATGACACAGTGTGACAAATATCTAAGCAGGATAAGTGTGAATCATCAGAGTTACATTTAGAGGTGCAAATGCATAGCAATTGCAATGCACTGCATGCACTAAAGCATGACAAGACTGGCAACAAATGCACTGGAAGAACAAGAGACTTCGAAGAAGAAGAAAACGAGGTCAAAATACTCTCAAATTAGTGCACAGAAAACAAAATTCTATGAATCTGGAAAATGATGTTAATGTCCTGCATCTTATTTTAATCACAGATAAAGTACAAATTTTGCGTTGCTCGTGCACGTCGAAAAGCTACTCTCACTTTGAGTGTTCATTTGATTATGATCGAAAGAAGCAGAGGTCATAGTTGCAATAGAATCTCTTCAAAACAATAGGGAGGTGCGAATGCATAATTTGTATAGTAATTAGAACATTAATGTGCAAATAGAAAGCTAAAATACACTAAAAGAAGAAGAAGAAACTTATAACATACGAAATTATATTTTCGGAATGGTATATTTAAATCATATATTTAGTTTTTGCATAACATTGAAGTAATCTTGAGTATTAATATTAATCCGATTGAAATATAAATGAATGATGAATTTCATTTCATTTTGATATTAGTTTAATTGTTTTAAAAGTAGTTTTTGAAATATTAATCATGTAGTTTGAATGACTTCATATAGCAAGAAAGTTCTCACTAAGCATTTCACTAAAAAGAGTAGCAATAATTGCAAGTTGAACGCAGGTTTGTTACTTACGAACATGGTCATTGGTCACGCATAGTGCCACACACGGTCAACAGATGGCGCCAATTGAGCATTTAAATACTATTTCATAGTAAACATGCTATCGATTAAAAAGAGATAAAAACTTAAAAGATAAACAGTAACATTTTAAATATTACACAAGTATGTCTTGTTAGAAAAAATTATTATGATTCTACGACGAGTTAATATTAGGTTTGTGACGACATGCTTTTAAAATCATAGATATTAATAATATCATAGACGAAATGTATATAATGGTGTCCAATACTATATACCGCTGGTGTATAGCCATTCAATACTGTTTCATTCTCTCCGTCTGTACTACAGGGTGGGGCGTAAGTTTGGAAGCAAATGAAAGTGCATATTATAATCCAAAGAAAAATATATTTAGTAATTTACAGTTATGTATTATTACATAAGGGTTTTAAGAATTTAAAAATCATAAATTTATTCAAAATGTCCCCCCTTGTTTTTAATAACAGCTTCAAATCTCCTCCGAACTCCTCCTACTGCGGCACGCAACTGTTCTTGTGAAATTTCCTTCCAAGATCTCTGGAGCGAACGCTTTAAATCATCCACACTGCGATGGAATTTACCACAGGCCTTTGATTCAAGAATGGACCATACCGAAAAGTCCATAGGATTAACATCTGGGGAGCAGGGAGGCCACATTTCTTTGGACCAAAACCGTGGAAGATGGTCATGGCACCAGTTTCGAGTGACATTTGCAGTATGTGAAGTCGCGCCGTCTTGCTGAAATGTCCATAGAGTGTCATTACCGAAGTGATCCTTAGCTGACTCCAACATTGGCGTCAAAATATTCTCAATATAACATTTAGCATTGATTTTGACGCCTTGTTCCACAAATATTAAAGGAGATCTCCAAGTTTCTGAAACGGCGGCCCAGACCATTACTGAAGCAGGTTTCATGGTTCTGTGGACAGTTTTTTGGTTGTATGGGATGTCTTTTGCACTTTTACCAATTATTCTGTCATTCCTCCGGTTGTGAGCCATTTCCACTGTGAAAATTTTTTCGTCAGACCAAACCATTTCACCAGCCGTGCCAGACTTCAATTCTCTCACAAGTGCTTTGCTTCTCTCCAATCTCTTTTTCTTTACAGCTTCTGACAGAGTCTGTCTCTTTTGGAGGGTGAAAGAGGACATCTTTAGGTCTTCTTTGACAACTCTTCTCATTGTTCTGGGACTCACATTAGCTGTTTTGGCTAACAAACGTATTGACCTTTTCGGGTTCCTCCTGATCTTCTCTCGGGCACATTTTATTAGTTGTTTGGTGCGTTGTGAGCGTGGTCTACCACTTCCTGGACGATCAGTCAAGTCTCCTCTCTCATTAAAACGCTTCACACACTTCCAAACAGTCGATCTCGCTATTGAGAGAGTCTTTGAAATGACAGAATCTGACTTCCCGGCACGGTGTAGAGCAATAATGGCTTCTCTTTTGTCTGACATTTTTGAATTCACTAATTTTTTGTAAAAAATAACACTGCCACGTCATAATGTAGTGTCTCTACTATAGTTCAAACCCTATCACCTACTTAGGAACTTATTTTGAAGAATTATATTAATGTTTGAAAAATTGCTTCCAAACTTACGCCCCACCCTGTATTACCGGGATCTGTGACTTTAAAAGCACATCGTCACAACCCTAGTCATTACTTCAGAGTCTGATAATGTGAATGAAGCACTAGTGACTCTACCACTAGCCTCTATTTCAGGACACTAGTGAACCTTTAAAATAGTAGAGACTAAAAATAGCACAGACTGTTTAGAGTAAGGAGAGTGGAGGATGTCATCACGCATTTTAGTTCATAAAACTAAACTTTGAGCGAAGATATTAGAAATAATAGACAAAAACACTGGGAAAAACACGATAGAACTAGTGCACACCCCATGGATAGAACTAGTGCACACCCCATGGATAGAACTAGTGCACACCCCATGGATAGAACTACTGCACACCCCATGGATAGAACTACTGCACACCCCATGGATAGAACTAGTGCACACCCCATGGATAGAACTAGTGCACACCCCATGGATAGAACTAGTGCACACCCCATGGATAGAACTAGTGCACACCCCATGGATAGAACTAGTGCACACCCCATGGATAGAACTACTGCACACCCCATGGATAGAACTAGTGATACACCCCATGGATAGAACTAGTGCACACCCCATGGATAGAACTAGTGCACACCCCATGGATAGAACTAGTGCACACCCCATGGATAGAACTAGTGCACACCCCATGGATAGAACTAGTGATACACCTCATGGATAGAACTAGTGATACACCTCATAGATAGAACTAGTGATACACCTCATAGATAGAGCTAGTGATACACCTCATAGATAGAGCTAGTGATACACCTCATAGATAGAGCTAGTGATACACCTCATAGATAGAGCTAGTGATACACCTCATAGATAGAGCTAGTGATACACCTCATAGATAGAGCTAGTGATACACCTCATAGATAGAACTAGTGATACACCTCATAGATAGAGCTAGTGATACACCTCATAGATAGAAATAGTGATACACCTCATAGATAGAAATAGTGATACACCTCATGGATAGAACTAGTGATACACCTCATGGATAGAACTAGTGATACACCTCATAGATAGAACTAGTGATACACCTCATAGATAGAACTAGTGATACACCTCATGGATAGAACTAGTGATACACCCCATAGATAGAACTAGTGATACACCTCATAGATAGAACTAGTGATACACCTCATGGATAGAACTAGTGATACACCCCATAGATAGAACTAGTGATACACCTCATAGATAGAACTAGTGATACACCTCATAGATAGAGCTAGTGATACACCTCATAGATAGAGCTAGTGATACACCTCATAGATAGAACTAGTGATACACCTCATAGATAGAAATAGTGATACACCTCATAGATAGAACTAGTGCACACCTCATAGATAGAACTAGTGATACACCCCATGGATAGAACTAGTGATACACCTCATGGATAGAGCTAGTGATACACCTCATAGATAGAACTAGTGCACACCTCATAGATAGAACTAGTGCACACCTCATAGATAGAACTAGTGATACACCCCATGGATAGAACTAGTGATACACCTCATGGATAGAGCTAGTGATACACCTCATAGATAGAACTAGTGCACACCTCATAGATAGAACTAGTGATACACCTCATAGATAGAACTAGTGCACACCTCATAGATAGAACTAGTGATACACCTCATAGATAGAAATAGTGATACACCTCATAGATAGAACTAGTGATACACCTCATAGATAGAACTAGTGATACACCTCATAGATAGAACTAGTGATACACCTCATAGATAGAGCTAGTGATACACCTCATAGATAGAACTAGTGCACACCTCATAGATAGAACTAGTGATACACCTCATAGATAGAACTAGTGATACACCTCATAGATAGAACTAGTGATACACCTCATAGATAGAACTAGTGCACACCTCATAGATAGAACTAGTGATACACCTCATAGATAGAACTAGTGATACACCTCATAGATAGAACTAGTGCACACCTCATAGATAGAAATAGTGATACACCTCATAGATAGAACTAGTGCACACCTCATAGATAGAACTAGTGATACACCTCATAGATAGAACTAGTGATACACCTCATAGATAGAACTAGTGCACACCTCATAGATAGAACTAGTGATACACCTCATAGATAGAAATAGTGATACACCTCATAGATAGAACTAGTGCACACCTCATAGATAGAACTAGTGATACACCTCATAGATAGAACTAGTGATACACCTCATAGATAGAACTAGTGATACACCTCATAGATAGAACTAGTGATACACCTCATAGATAGAACTAGTGATACACCTCATAGATAGAACTAGTGATACACCTCATAGATAGAACTAGTGCACACCTCATAGATAGAACTAGTGATACACCTCATAGATAGAACTAGTGATACACCTCATAGATAGAACTAGTGCACACCTCATAGATAGAACTAGTGCACACCTCATAGATAGAACTAGTGCACACCTCATAGATAGAACTAGTGCACACCTCATAGATAGAACTAGTGATACACCTCATAGATAGAACTAGTGATACACCTCATAGATAGAGCTAGTGATACACCTCATAGATAGAACTAGTGCACACCTCATAGATAGAACTAGTGATACACCTCATAGATAGAACTAGTGATACACCTCATAGATAGAACTAGTGATACACCTCATAGATAGAACTAGTGATACACCTCATAGATAGAGCTAGTGATACACCTCATAGATAGAACTAGTGCACACCTCATAGATAGAACTAGTGATACACCTCATAGATAGAACTAGTGATACACCTCATAGATAGAACTAGTGATACACCTCATAGATAGAACTAGTGATACACCTCATAGATAGAACTAGTGATACACCTCATAGATAGAACTAGTGCACACCTCATAGATAGAACTAGTGATACACCTCATAGATAGAACTAGTGATACACCTCATAGATAGAACTAGTGATACACCCCCATCACGCGTTTTCATCACTCATACTCTAGAGGTTGTACCGAAATAGCTCTCTGTTATCAAGCAAGCACACCGTGACCTTATCGTCAGGGTCAAGGAGGGGAAATGCATGAGGGGGGGGGGGGGGGGGGAGTGCATTAAAATAAACAGTGTCGAGAAAGTAAAGACATGACTGACAATGTATTACTACTAAATTAATTAGCTGCATCGTGCAATTAAATGATTAGCCAATTGGCTAGAAATTACAGTGGGTTATTCTTAGCATCTCAGGAGTATAGAATGCCTAGAGTCATTAGTTTTTAGGTATGTGCTTAAGAAATGTGTTTCAGTTGCTATGTGTTTCATAGCATGTTTTATCGTATGCCTACATAGTACACATAGAAACTTTCTGAGCTGCATATGCCTTAATTTTTCTCCACCACACTAATCACAGGAGAATAACATTAGATAATCAGCTGCACTCGTCTCACGCTAGAAAAAGTCATGATACAAAGTACACAGATGTGTGAATGAGTCACACAGATGTGTGTGAGTGAGTCACACAGATGTGAGTGAGTGAGTCACACAGATGTGAGTGAGTGAGTCACACAGATGTGAGTGAGTGAGTCACACAGGTGTGTGAGTGAGTCACACAGGTGTGTGAATGAGGCACACAGATGTGAGTGAGTGAGTCACACAGATGTGAGTGAGTGAGTCACACAGATGTGTGTGAGTGAGTCACACAGATGTGTGTGAGTGAATGAGGCACACAGATGTGTGTGAATGAGTCACACAGATGTGTGTGAATGAGTCACACAGATGTGTGTGAATGAGTCACACAGATGTGAGTGAATGAGGCACACAGATGTGAGTGAATGAGTCACACAGATGTGAGTGAATGAGGCACACAGATGTGTGTGAATGAGTCACACAGATGTGAGTGAATGAGTCACACAGATGTGAGTGAATGAGTCACACAGATGTGAGTGAGTGAGGCACACAAATGTGAGTGAATGAGGCACACAAATGTGAGTGAATGAGGCACACAAATGTGAGTGAATGAGGCACACAAATGTGAGTGAATGAGGCACACAAATGTGAGTGAATGAGGCACACAAATGTGAGTGAATGAGGCACACAAATGTGAGTGAATGAGGCACACAAATGTGTGTGAATGAGGCACACAAATGTGTGTGAATGAGTCACACAGATGTTTACCTAACTATTAGAGTAATGGAACTATTTGCTAATATCAAACTTTTACAACTGTAATTATAAAGAGCAATAGATAGTGTGAATGGTGAGTTTGTTGTTAATGGCAAATAGACTATTAAGAGTTGATATAAAGTACTCACCACGAGTTCACACCAAGCCACATCCACTCCATTCTCAGTATCCATCCCCTTGTAGACAGTTTTGAATGACCCCCTGCCAATCTCCTTCTTGAACTTCAGATACCTCCCATTGGGTGAAGTCTCTGAGGCCCTTTCATCTAAATCATTGTCATCCTCCAACTCCGTCTTACCCTCCACCTCCTTCTCATCTTTCTCCTTCTCCTCCCCTTTCTGCCTCTGCTTCTCCTTCTCACTTATCTCTGTGTCCACCACAGGCGTGACTTGGGCTACCACTTCGGGTTTGACTTCGTTACCAAGAACGTCCTGGACAATGACGCCCCTCTTCTTGGTGTCTATGGAGGAGATGATGGGAGAAGGCACACCCTTCCCCAGCTCTAGAGTCTGTCTCCTGAAGGTGGTGCGAATGGCAGGTGGAGGAGTGGGTGCTGGAGGAACTGAGGGAGGTGGTTTGGATGGAGGCGAGTTCACTTCGGAGGAAGATCGGTGCTTGGCGCTGCTCCGCTCATTGGCTTGATTAGAGTCATTGACACTGGTGTTATTGTCACCATCTCCCTCTTCAGCCAGGGTTGGCACGGGTTTTCTGCGGCCGTGGTGGCCCTGTATGCCGCCCCTGCGATGAATCTTGTAAGGTTGCTTGAGGTGAGTGAAGGAGGGAGGGGTTCTGCGTACAATCTCCTCTGACTTCTGTTTCTTGAGGAATTCCTCCCTAGACACCAGATTAGTGTATGGAGGAGAGTGCACTCCCTTCTTACGTCCTTTGGTGGTGACTGAGCCTTCCTCTGGCTTGGAGGGTCCTTCAGTGCCTTCCCCAGACTTCTCTGGAGATGCACTGCTTCCATGTCTGCTGCCCCTGCCTTTAGACATGTTTGTAGAGGAGTTCTGGAGCCTGCTGTTACAATTCGCGATCAAATGAGCATCAAGTTTGTTGTTGATAATCTGGCCATCACTGTTGTGCAGGTATGTGTTGACTCCACAGACACTTTGCCTGAAACAAAGAAAGATATTATTAGTAATGAGCTCATGAACCGATAGACCATTTAGAACAATGCTCTCATTTTACTCTGATATTAAAAAAAATAAAAGGGAATTGCAACTTCAAAATCAACAGAAAATGAAGCAACATCAAAAATTAGTGAATTATATAGCTAACCATTAGCAGCATATACAATAAACCAAAAGATGAATGTTTTGCCATATCAATTAAATACTCAGTATCTGATAATCTACAGGTCCCATAATAACAAATCAATGAAATAGCGAGGTAGCTTCATTCTTGCACATTTTGTAAATTGCACAGTGAAATAGTGCCTCACAATGAGTCAGTAGATAGTTGCACAAACACACACACTTTAGTTGTTTACAGAGTGCAACAAGTACATATTAAAAGGATAGGTAGGTATATCAAGGTCAGATCTATGAGAGAGCAGGTAGGTAGTTCACTTTGATAGCGTATGTCTGGTGGTTTGTTATCATGTATATGAATAAGATGATTCCATGAAAAATAATATTGTAAAAAATATTAGCCATATGCAAACTATCCTTACTCATCTCTAATAAATAGCAACATTCATTCAATAAAAAGAAGAAGTGATGTCCATTGTCTTTTTGAAAATACTGAGTAACCTTGAAATATTTTTTTCAAAGACATTATTTTTCTAAATGTTTAACCAATAAATGAACTCTCCTCTAAAATTAGAAACAATGAAATAAATTAGATAGCAAGGTTCAACAGGAGAGAAATCAATTAGCATAAATTGGATGTTTGCAAGAGAGTTAGTTAGCACAGGTCATTATACTGCCTGTGTGTAAACAAGATGTAAGTAAGTGGCTGTCACGTGATATCCAAAGCTTGTCAAGGCATATTTACAAACAAGGGGAGCCTCCAAATCATCAATAACATTTCAATGAGAAGGCAGGAAGTGAGACCAACCACAATCAACAATGTTAGCAGGTAGAGAACTGTATCAGCAATGGTGTAATTTAAATGTTGATAGCAATACAAATATTATAGGTTCATGAAATTATATAGAGAATTAAGTACCATAAATGTATTCATAACATTGGCAAAAGAAAAGTCAACTTGGTCAAGCAATAGAAGTTAAATAGCATCAATATAGTGTGTTGATATGATGGTTTTGAGTCCAAATTAATAAATAGCTATAGCCTAATTAATTAATTTAATGTGTCACATAAGATGACAGCTATTTATATTACTTGTGACACAATTGGAGAGCTAGTTAGTAATTAATACAGGTACTTAAGTAGCAAATTAGTAATTAATACAAATGAGTAGGTAGCTAGTAGATAATTAATACAATTGAGTAGTTAGATAGTAATTAACCAGTGGTTGCCTTTGCAATCAAACTTAACAATTCAGAAGGAAGTTTAACGTCTACTTCAGAGCCAAAGATGAAATCATTAACGTCAAAAGGAAATTTAATACAAGGGACTGGAAGAAGCTGTCAGAAAGGAAAATGGCTTCATTAAATAAATCACATACCTGCAGATGATGACAATTACAATCAATCAAACTAATAGATTACTGTACAGGTTAATTATTTTGTAAATACATCAAGCAAATGATTGACCAGTACAGTGAATAACATCATCATATCATATATATTTGGAGAGGAGTTCTGATGATAAAAATTACATTGCAAAATACAAAACAATTTTCAGGAGTTGCAACTCCTTGTCAATGTATAGCTAGTCAGAAGATTGTGAGGTAGATAGCTAACAGAGAATTGCTACATTCTCTTCATGTTTTTTCTATAATTTTGACCTTTTAATGGCAAAACACAGAAACTCAAAAAATGTTCACAGAATAAAAACTTTGATTTCACAAGTTGCAGATTTAATGTTTTTTTTCTTTCATGAGTGATTCGTAGTGTCATGACAAAATATACACATGATATATTCAATTCGATATTGGTGATTCATTCAAATCATTCACAGTTAATTTATAATTAATTAAATATATAGCTGTCAGTAACAAATGCAATAGAGATTTAAAGCAAAACCTATGCCAATAGCTAACAATAAATAGAAGTTACAGTAAGAAGACACTGATTCAGTAGTTAGCATAATCTACCTCAAAGAAAGTTAGCAAATCTTAGCTGCAATAGTCAAAAGATTTTAGAATAGGACTATAATCTTTAACAAAATAAATACCACTAAATAATAACATAGCTTATTATATAGAGAAATATTGTTAAAATATCATGCAAGACTACATTTGCTATATAATAACTTAAAAGATTCTAATATTGAAATAACATCATCAAAATATGGCTTCATACAAGACATCAACGAGAGCTACAGTTTGGAAACTGAAATGTTGTAGCAGTGAGATGTAGAGATGCAATTCTGTATTTATAATGAATTGAAATCATTATAATAGAAGAGCTTTTCCACTGCGAATAAAATGACACCAACTTTAGACATTCTAAATCCTACTCACGGAGATGAATATCTTATTATGTATATATCTAATTTTCTCCATGTTGTGTTGCTGCATCACTATGTTATTTGAGAGAATTAATAATGCTTTCATCATATTGGAAAGAAATGTCAGTTGTTATGAAGAGAACCGAGACAAATTGAAGTCTGATACCAGATTGCATTTGATGGTAAATTCTTAAAAGTTAAAAGGACATCACAAATATCCTAAAATAGATATTCTTGCAATGTTGGAAATTTATCCCTATATTACCATTAATTTTGGGTGGGGAATTTAGAAAAATGTTAGGAGGATTAGCAAAATTTAGGAAAAATGTTGGCAGATATTTTCAATTTTTATGAAAAAGTCAGGAGTTCAGTGCTGCAAATACAGACAGGGTCTGATAGTCACACTATTTTACTTGGTCAGCAGCCAGGAGGCTAATCCAAGTTATGTTTCAAAGTATGAAAACCACACCACCAGTTTGCAGAATAAGGTATAACTTTAATATATTCTGTGTGAACTATCCTTAATTGTATTATTTCTCTCTCATATTTAGGTACTGAGAACAAAAGGCAAAATAGGTTATCTCTTGATATAAAAAATGCAAAAATAATATAAATTCATTCTTTCAAATAGCTATGACATCCAATTTCAACAGATTAAACTTTAAAGTAAAATAGAGAGTATAAATTCTCATCAAATTCAATGGTAAAGCCGTAAAGGTTTAAAGAGTACCTATTAGCCAAGTGAATTTCCTAGATAATAGATCTAGTAGGTAGTAGCTATAAGATAGTAACTTGATAGTTCAGTTTTCAACTTCTTTTCTCTTTAATGAAAATATTTATAGATATTAAATTATTTTAAGTACTAGTCTATCCAGGTAATTAATTTAAATATCTACCTAGGTAGTCACTTTACTCTCAAAGCTCAAGAACACAATTTTCTTAATATTAATATTTCAACCACTAGCTATGTTAACATTTGAATAAAAACAAAATAGAGCAAAAATTTTATTTTGAATAATAAAATTACAAGATAAAATCATATTTTAAATAATTGAATAAAAAAGAAATGATTAATAAAACATCTGAAGTAGAAAAAATGAATATTAGTAATACAACTTTAAAAAAACACTACACATATTACCTAAATCAAATTAATTAATATTAATAAATAACCTAACTAGGTAGGTACATACATACATTATACCTACTAACATGCAAGAAAAACAGAAGTTGTTCAACCTTCTACATGTGACCAATCGTAACAGGATATAAGACTTTATGATGCTCAATAAATTATTACATGACATGGGTATCAAAAAGTTAAAAAAGTTATACTAATGAAAGTACCTAAATTGGTGCAAGAGATTTTTCTATACGAATCATATGTTGCAATCCACATTGCTGAAGCAGACGAAAGCTGTCGCCAAAATCAGTCACTGCCACCAAAGCCAAAGACTTGACAGAGGAATCGAACACAGCAAATCTCCCCAAGAACAGTTTTAGGGCTATTTTTTTAACATTGACATTTAGCATAATAAGCAAGTTAGATACTAGTACAAAGGCATAGGAACGGAAGATAAACTTGTGATAGTACTCAAACAATGAGAAATATATAAAAAACAATGATGAAGTAGCAAGTAATGTTTATATTTCGTCAGATGCCATTCACAGACGAAAAGGAGTTGGGGGTTAATTGGGGGTGATATGAGAGAGCCAGTGGCAAAAGAATTGAAAAATTAACATATATTGGGGTAAAACGCACCTTTCAAGAAGTTGTCATTGCACTGAACGAATTTATTTGACCAAACTAGTATGAATCACAAATATCTATACAAAAACTCGTTGTTTTAGGTTCCTAAAACTAAAAAGAACACGGAACTCGCGCTCACTACAGCACACCTCATGGTACCACGTTCACTCAAGGACTGCCTCACAGGCAAACTTCGTACTAAAGCTACTGAGTACAGATGTGTATTTCTGGTACAATTTTGAATTCGACAAATTACATCAATACTATATTGTTCCAATAATAATAAATTGAAAATTCATTGAAGAGAACATTATGTTGCAAATAATCACTTTACCATTTATTTATTGATTAGTCAAATAAATCTTTTGCTGGGAACAATAGTACGATATGTTGAAAGTCTGCTGCAATCATCTAACAACACTTTGCATGGGACGGTACGTACACTTTCTATTACGTTTTAAAATATAAGCGTAATAGAATGATAACCAAATCAGTATAACAATAGATAAATATGATTTATCAAGATGATACATATTAGATATTGGACCATAAGTAGCACAATTATTAATATGCATAGAGAAAGAAAGAAAAGTGCCAATATTTTTAGTACGATATTTGAAAATCAAGTACATTCTGGTCCATGGAGGTATTTTCATATTATATTTGTATGTATAGGCCGCACAAGCTTCCCAATTCCCATTAATATCAGTTTTCTGTTTGTTAGTACGTAGGCGTACACAAGTATATTGACAATCATTATATAATTGTAGTGTTTTTATTTTTCCCAACTCGAAATATTTAAATTGTTCAAACAAGTAAGAAAGCAATTCTGTCATTTTGATGATCGATCTTTTATTACACCTATACAAATGACAAGGAATCTTAATACTATTTTTCGGAATTCGTATGAGCACACATACCAACGTGACTTCATTGAGCCACATTAATGTTGCGCTCATTTATTGATGGTGTCGGAAAGTTCACGGAGTTCACAGCAGCATACATTTTCTACTGTCTACTAAACCCTCCCCCCCCCCCCCTCCCTCTCTAAGGCCTAATATTCATTCAAACCTTCACGCGGCAAGATATTTGGGGTAAGAAATGGGGGTAAGATATTGGGGGTAATGTGTGGGAAGTAAGATATAAAACATGGGGGGTAGGATGTGGGGATAAAAAATATGGGAGTAAGATATCTTATTAAGGAGCTAAAATATAAGGGAAAGATATGGGGTATAGATATGTGGACTGAATTATTTATTAAAGCTATATAAAACAATATAATTCATTGTTATCTAATAAAATAAGGTAAATAGTACAAAATTGAGTAAATGAAAAAGAATTAATAATGTATAATTTAATTATCGTTTGATCTTGTAGAAAATTTCCATCTCCTTATTTCAGTTCAATGAAGTTTTTACTCCCACTATCATTAATTATAATATATAATTAATTATACTAATGTAAAACACTTAGCACCATCTAAAATGCCTATTTCCATATTCATAAAATATGATTACCTATTAAGTAACAACTACTCAATATACGTATAGGATATGGTATGAACTATTGTGTTTTTACATGAATAAACATGATGCGTGTTTGATTCATTAGGTGCCACTTCAACTGATAACTTGATAAGATATTCATATTTTCATGATAACATGCATCGTAATATGCTTCATTTACCAAATCATAACTCAAGCATATAAACACCATGAAATACAGTGGAAACGCATCTTAATTCTACCTTAATCCTCTCACCGCGAATGGGACATAACTGTCGCATAATTTGAAACACTGTGAGTGGAATAAATACGTCCCTTTTTAACGGCGAAATGCTCGAAACGCGCCCACATGGCTGTGAAAACGCTCTGCTAGAGTTTATGTACCACCAATAGCAATATTACACAGTATTTGAGCCTCTTTCACACTGACGTTTTTTATCATGCCGCAGGAAAGAAAACGGTGCTTGAAAAAACGCTCTGATTGTCTAACACTTAATATTTTCATTTGACTAGTGGGACATACGAATCTCACTAGGCAAGTGCCGTTAACCACAAGTGTGACATACGAGTCTCACTAGGCAAGTGCCGTTAACCACAAGTGTGACATACGAGTCTCACTAGGCAAGTGCCGTTAACCACAAGTGGGACATACGAGTCTCACTAGGCAAGTGCCGTTAACCACAAGTGTGACATACGAGTCTCACTAGGCAAGTGCCGTTAACCACAAGTGTGACATACGAGTCCCACTAGGCAAGTGCCGTTAACCACAAGTGTGACATACGAGTCTCACTAGGCAAGTGCTGTTAACCACAAGTGGGACATACGAGTCTCACTAGGCAAGTGCCGTTAACCACAAGTGGGACATACGAGTCTCACTAGGCAACTGCCGTTAACCACAAGTGGGACATACGAGTCTCACTAGGCAAGTGCCGTTAACCACAAGTGGGACATATGAGTCCTATTACTGGAATAATAAATTGAGAAATAAAAAGATTGCCATCATTCTAGAAACATCTAATTATTCTTATAGCTTCCAAAACAATTGTTAACGGTATCCGAGAAAAATGAGTTCATTACATAATATTGTAGAACTAAGGTCTAAAACCATTAATATGCAAACTGCATAAAATTCGGTTCAGCAGATATTTTTTATATTCTTTTAAAGTTTTTAATACTCTGTGAGCAACAATTATGCAAAACACTACCCTGACGCGGAAGAAAAAGATTGTACACTCTTAGTTTTGATTTCCAATTTGAATTTTTAAAAACAATCAAGGCATGTTTGGGCAACGTTTAAGATTTAAATTATTTCCTGAAGTATATAAACGTTTGTACTATGAGTTCATCCAATTTTATACCGTTAAAGGAATATTAAATATTGGATTGATTATTCATACCTACCTAGTTGACATTCAAAACAAACGGTGTACATTCTTATTCTTAGGACTGAAAATTAGCAAGTCGGAAGTAAAGCTGCAATTGCATAGTTTCTATTATAAAACTTTTTAATAACAATTGAATGTTATTAAAACAATAAATAAATAAATTACATGAAGAGGACCTTTTTAGGTCCCCTTCAATTTATATTATAATTTCTCTTGAAATAATTTAAATTTGTAGAGCTAAGGTTATATAACATATCACAGTAAACAGAAAAGAAATAGACCAAGTATTCGCTTAGTAATTAATTATAAAAGAAACAGTCACACTCATACTTCACTGCATGTCCGACATTTCTATTAGAGTCAATAGATTCAATAGAAGAACAAGAAAGGGGGATGAACTTTATCTCCTAAATTTAGTGGTTATTAGGTATATAGGTACACCTTTAGGTACCTAACGTTTTTCAGGTTAATGGTATGTAGGTAACGGTATATAATATGTCTAAAAGCTTTATATTATTTGAATTATTCAGGGGTATTTTGATCTTTTTCTTTGCTTTAAATTCAGAGGGTAGAAGTAAAATCACAAGAATAACTTAAATTACAGATTATAATAAAACTATAGAACCAAATTAGAAATGGTTTGCAGTTTTATAATCAGTAACCTTAGTTCTGATGAATAGAGAAATAAAAAATTAGTAGAGAGGACCTTTAAAGAGTTCCACTCACAGGCAGGTAAACCTCATTCATGGAATTCTATGGAAAAAATAGATTATATAGAAATAATTTTGTATCACGCGTCGATAACACATCATGGTGCCAAATGACCGGAAATGTTGGAAAGCAAAATTGTATGAATTACAATAGTTTTGCGTGCATTATCAGTATATTTCTTATCAGTATATTTACTATCTTTAATTATTCTAAATTTACATTCATATTTTTTGAGGTGATATTTCATATTTTTTATTTCTAATAATTCATATTATTTTATTACAATTAATTAATGTGTACTGCATTTCATTTGCTGCAGAGAGCTTGTGATTATAATTCTTTATATTTAAAGCATTATTTTATCTTTATAAATTTAGAACGTATTAATTTGATAGTTTGTTATTCCAAACCTTATGAAATATTACTATCAAAGTTTCTCCAATTTTGTTTTTTTAAGCTAAAAGAAATAAGGAAAAAGTTAGATATTCGACTGGAATGGCTGGTCAAATCTTAATATACAATATGACCTGTGAAATAAGGTCATCTTGACCAGAAGTGAGGTTGATCAGACCTAGAAATTAGGTACATCTGTGAGTCAAATTGTCTTGATAAACCGGGGCAAACAATTACTCTGAGATGTTTACAATAACTATTTCACTTTCGCATTTATTCATAATTTGCGAAGGACATCAAAATCAATGACAACAATCACTGGGTTTTAACAGAGCTGTACAGTCAAATTTCAAAGAAGAATATCTATAATTCAAATAAGATCAAACAACTCAAACCTTCATTAAGAGGTATCGTTTTAGTTGTTTTCTGCCATAGAAATAAAGACTCTGTTAAAGAGATGAATGGCGGTGGCACTTTAAGAGATACTTCAGTCTATTTGTTAGGTGCTTTTTTCTTGTTTGTTCTACGTGAAAGAGTCAAGAAGTCATCATCTGACAGAACGCTATGCCAAACTGTGATTGAAAACTATTTAGCTAATTGCCAAGAGAGTATAAGCAGCTTAAGTACCACAAAGAACAGATTCAAGTACCTATAGGACAATATGTACCTGCTAAATACCACGTGATATTAAAAGGGACCCATCTTTTTTAAACTTTTGATAAAACGGACAAATTTTCAATATGACATTAGAATCTGAAAGTTCCCTCTTCTATTTAGATATTTAATTGAGGAGGAATTCTTCATGTGATGTCCACCCGATTGTAGGTAATGTTCATACACAGCGATTTCAAGTCGTGTTATCTTTGAGTAGGGTCAGATCCGTCAGTTTATCACGAAAAACCCTTTTCTTCAGACAAATCCAATATAAATAATAAAATTAAGTGGAGATTTGCAATATTCACTGTGTTTATTGCAGGTAGGAAGAAGGCGTTTACCATATCAAAAACAACCAACACGAAGTAGCATTTTTCTATTTCTAGCTATATGTTTTTCCAATTTCTTCAGGAGCTGCAATATAAATAAAATATACATACGTAAGCTTTGCTGCTCCCAGTCTACAGGAGTTATAATCAAAAGCTGCGTATGTTGCTCCTAGTCTACAGGAGTTATAATCAAAAGCTGCGTATGTTGCTCCTAGTCTACAGGAGTTATAATCAAAAGCTGCGTATGTTGCTCCCAGTCTACAGGAGTTATAATCAAAAGCTACGTATGTTGCTCCCAGTCTACAGGAGTTATAATCAAAAGCTGCGTATGTTGCTCCCAGTCTACAGGAGTTATCATCAAAAGCTGCGTATGTTGCTCCCAGTCTACAGGAGTTATAATCAAAAGCTGCGTATGTTGCTCCTAGTCTACAGGAGTTATAATCAAAAGCTGCGTATGTTGCTCCTAGTCTACAGGAGTTATAATCAAAAGCTGCGTATGTTGCTCCCAGTCTACAGGAGTTATAATCAAAAGCTGCGTATGTTGCTCCCAGTCTACAGGAGTTATCATCAAAAGCTACGTATGTTGCTCCTAGTTTTCCGGAACTAGATTTAAAAACTGAACTAGATTTAGTCTAGCTCTAATATTGAAAATAAAAGAAATATTGGATTGTGAATCTTCCTCTATAACTTTTTTGGATTTTTCTTACTATTTTTTTATATATTTGATTTTGTTATTTTTTTACGCTACCTGCATTATTGCAGGGTAGTGCTGGTGTTCTACAGTTCCTATTCTTATTCAATAGCATTGATATTAGTTAGGTAGAATCTTCATTTGATATCACTTCTTCATTTCACATATGTTCTTCAGTGCATTGAACCAGTGCTTGGGCTATTTTCGTCCCATTTCCTACAATCACTTTGTCTATGCTAGCCACTTTCCTGTCTATGTTTCCACTTTCCTGTCTATGTTGCCACTTTCCTGTCTATGTTGCCACTTTCCTGTCTATGTTGCCACTTTCCTGTCTATGTTGCCACTTTCCTGTCTATGTTGCCACTTTCCTGTCTATGTTGCCACTTTCTAAGTTTCTTGTTTTTATTTTCCTTTTGACGTCAACGGTATAAGTAGGCTTTAAGTTTCGAAAACAATTAACTCCCATACTGTAAAAGCAATCTCATACAAAATTTTGAATGTAGAAATTTCGTTTTGTGCACTAAAAAAGAACAAACTTCAAATGTTGTTCATAGTTAACTATTCATTTAGTATTTTGTAAAACCTAACGAGTTGAAATATATAGACTTTTTGTCCAATTAAATGTAGAAGGATAACTAATTAAATTAAAGTTATACTGTATCAAAATCACTACTCTAAAATAACTTTCATATATAGCTAATTATTTAACTTATAAAAATTGACGAGAAATGAATTGAAAAATATTAATATAATATTGCAGATTACAATATAATTTACCATACCTCTAATTTAACTGTACATTTAACTATTAAATATTCAATTATCAAACGAATTGCGTAGTTAGTAAGAATTTAAATGCATCAAAGAGGAGCTGTTTAAATAATTATTTTAGTATTAAGTTACAAAGCGCAATTTGTTAGAATTAACTGTTTATTTTTGTTGTTATAAATAACTTATCGTACAGTCCTAAATATGCAGTACTAATAATATATATGGCTTCAGAATCCGAACCATACGTTAAACCCTTTATTAAAATTTGGTCAAACTTAATCGTAGGCCATCATTCAAATCCAAAATAAGGCACAAAGACATTCTACTTGTCCTTTTCCATTTAAAGGTCCTCTCCAGGCTCCGGGAAAAAAATGAGTTTATTACATAATATTATAGAACTAAGGTCTACGATCATTATTCCACAAACCGTATACAATTCGGTTTAGTATATATTTTATTATTTGCTTTCAAAGTTTTTTAGTACTCTGTGAGCAACAATCGAGCGAATCTCTAACCTGACGCTGAGAAAGAAGATTGTACACTCTTTGTTTTGATTTCAAATTTAGATTTTTAAACAAACAATGCGTTTTTGGCCTTCTTTTAAAATATTAATTGTTATTAAAGGTATATAAACGTTTCTATAATAAGTTTATCCAAATTTAAACCTTTAAAAGAATAATAAATAGATTTATCAAACCAAATACCCAGTTGACAATCAAAACAAATGGTGTACATTCTTCTTCTTCAGACTGAAAATTAGAAAGTCGGAAGTAAAGTATAGTTTTGTAGAGCTTGGATTATAAAAATCTTTAAAAGCATATAAATTTAAAAATATGCTATCAAATTTTATGGGGTTTGCAGTAAAATGATAAGAAACATTAGCCTCGTTGAATTAAGCAATAAAAAAATTTGCTTGGAGGGGACCTTTAACTGACACACTCTTCTGATCCTCATTCATTGCGATTTGTAAACTCTCCTCCTTCATGAGAATTACGCTTAACAAGTTTTATAAACTAATTAACTAAATCAAAACTGAGAAACTAAATAAACAATTACGGCTGTGAATATACTTGTTAACCATCAATCTTATAGAACAACTATACCTAATTTGGCTCTACTAAATAGCTAATTGCATTATTAACGACTCAATTATTCGGTATAGCTATGGAGTAAATACAATTGCCATCTACTTTTTAACCATTTACTTAAGTTATTCTTCTTTGTACGAAAGAAAACGGTATTTTCAGCATTAGAAAATGATATCTGCAGGAATAAAGAATTTACATTCAGCAATTTAACAGTCGCAGTGTTTGCGTGAATCACTATCAGAAGATGTAAAATTAAATCTGACATTTATAACTGCAATTCAATATTATATTAAACATTAAAATAATTCAGTCTCTCCTTAACAATTCAGGCTGGTCATAGAAAACGAAGAAACTTTTCGTGCGGCTCTCAGGCAGCTTGTTTTAGCCCCCGAAAAAGTCCTATCTTCCACCCCTGATTTAGAAGGATTGCATTAGCATGTCCTGTATCGCGTGATGTTTCTCTCTTATTAAATCTATCTATTGTTAGGTTACGTGTGACCCGCACCAATTACCTAAACTACCTACATTCTCCTGTCCAACAGAGAAAACTCTAGCACGTGTTAGCCTACATTGTAACGGTGATGGAGGAGTGAAACTCAAATTACTGCTGCATCCATGAGCAGCTTTGGTGGCCACTTTCTTACCAGACTGCTAATGCAAAGTCCTTTGTATTTATGTTACTTTTGATGACATGAATTTTGCCAATGGTTCTGGAATTAATTAATTACGACCACGCCAATTATTAATTCATAAAGATATTTACTAATTTAGTAATATAAAAATTATGGAATATATAGTGGTATATTTAAAATATAGATAATTTATTACCAATACTCTTAATTTATGAACGAATTTCAATTGATATAAAATAATGAAAGATGTTCACAAAATGTGTCAGTTATATTTTCTTTGGTTGAGCCTCATGCATATACCATTAGGTATTTTAAATATTGCTCTTTGGTAAATACTCCAATCAATAAATACACATGTCCTATATTTAGAAAGTTTTTCTTAGATTTGTGAGCGGTTCATATAGGACTATAAAAAGAAATTAGTTTGAAATAGATTATAAAGTATATATCTACTTGTTTCATTGTTTCTTATAACATATTCTTAACGTTAGGACCACTTTTTTCTTTATGATATTATACATATCATTGATTATTTCTAAGCACTAGTTACTACAGCAAAGCTCATTTATTTTGTTTACAGTTTCTTATCTGAAGTGTGTCCGGTGAGGCGACCTTCAAAATAATCTGCCCTGACTCTCCTAATCTCCTAATAAGACTTACTAGACTTAGCCTTCTTAGACTGAGTCTTAGGAGACTTACTAGACTTTAGCCGTCTTAGACTGAGTCTTAGGAGACTTACTAGACTTCAGCCTTCTTAGACTGAGTCTTTATAGTCTTACTAGACTTAGACTTCCTTTGACTGAGTCTTAGGAGACTTCAACCTTCTTAGACTGAGTCTTTTATTATAGATGTATTTGATTATTATTTTGGGGGTTTAACGTCTGCTTTGGAACCAAAGGCCATATCGCTGACATCAAAAGGAAATTAATACAAGGGACTGGAAGAAGCAGTCAGAAAGGAAAGTGACTCCATAAACAAAGTCATCTACCACCGTCGGTGACAATGCTCATGGATGCAGTCACTTACCAAGGAATGCGACGAAAAGGGACACAAGCACCGGTGTCTGCACTCGCAGATGGAAGAGGAAAATGAAGAGGTGATAGTAAATGAAGCCCACGAGCCTACCTAACACGGAATCTAAGATCTCGTAGTTGTAGAGCATAACCCTAGCGCTATCCTCTAAAACTGCAAATAGTGTTAAAAAAATGACAAATCCATAATCCAAATTACAACAGCTCGGGGCCCAAATGACGCCACCCCCCTTCTCTTCCATTCACCACAGACAGCTTCAGGATAGAGCCCTGGTATTTATAATTAGATATAACTATGCATTAATAGACAGACATTAAATCATGTTAGTTATATTGAGACTGTGAGTTAGAAACAGTTTCACATTACGTCTCGTGAAAATTAATGCGAATATTACTTCCCTTTTCAATCTAATAATTCGTAGTTGAATTGTGTAGAGTGTTGCAGTGATATTATGTTTCTTTTCTCACTCTGTACCTATTTACTACGACATGTGTGAGCCCACTGCCAATATTAGGGGGAAAGAAGTAATGTTTGTTGTACTTTGGTGAAATGAATCACACGATAGGGAAAGTGTGATGCCATGGGTAATGATTAGAACTAGTATTGCATCACTCTTTTCTTCTCACTCTTCTCTCTCTTCTTTCCTTTCCCTTCATCTGCTCCTTTCTCTCTCTCTTCTTCTCTCTTTTCTTCTCTAACTCCCTCTCCCTCAATTTTTCTCTTATCTCTTCTCTATTTTCTCTTGTAAATTCTCTATTATCTCTTCTCTCTCTACCGTGTTTTGTCTAAAGCTTTGCTGTTAGTATATTGTTATTATCATTATTATTATTTGTTCCAAAACTACACCACTTACTAGATAACTAAGTGTGTAGAGCTAATGTAACAACTCAATATTTTAAATTATATAGTTTTTCTTATACGATCGATAATGTATAAATGTTCGATAAATCGTAACCTGCCCTTACATTTTAATTCTTTATAATATAACTGCATTATCAGCTGACAATGAATGCATTCACTATGCAGTCACGGTGATAGGGTACCATGACTCAGCACTTTTTTCACTGCAGAAAATACTCTAGTCATTCACTCCTGATGTTTGGTGATGTCACAAGTCACCATTGGTGTAAAGGGTTGGAAAATAACTAAATAGATTGATGCATTTATCTAAAACGCGGAATCCATTGAAATAGTTTATTTTTAATGAAGTAGATTAATATAAAAATTTAGTTTTAATAATACTGAAATAATCGAAAAATTACAGTATTTGTTTAATTAATAATAAGAAATGAAAAATTCAATATATGAAATTTAAATTAAAGTTATTTAATTGAATGATAAAAATTATAAAAACATGTAATTCATTTTAACAACTCTTATTTTTTGTTTACTAATTTGTATGTCATTTTTTTTTATTTATGATTAAATATGTAAAAACTAAAGCTTGGAAGTAAGTACCCACTGCACTCAGGTAGCAATTTATCTGCAACAATAATCATTAGGTGTAACTGAAGTAGAGTGGGTAATTATTTGTTACACTGGGAAATAGGATGCCTTTACAATTAGCTTTATTAGGATAAACTCAATAAAAAACACTCAAATTAATACCAACAAATAAATAGTTCATTATCTATTTATTTAATTCAATTATTTAGTAGACTGGATGAAAGAATTAGTTATACTTTCCATGATGGAATTTTTTACGGTACAATAAACCAGTAACAATTTGATGATGGGGATAGCTTACCCTGTGGGGGCCGAGTGTCTCCTAGAGGCCTGTTCGGTCCATGGGGGAGGCACGTGGTGCAGAACCACGGGGCAGCACGAGGGTGACAAGCCCCCTGATCCCTCACACTCAAAGTCCGCCCCAGCCTCATGAGTGTGGTGAATGTAGTAGACTGTAGAGGCTGGTGGAGAGGCTAGGTTGTGTGAGCACCATTTGGGGGTGGGGAGAGTCATGCTGTACTTTCCTAACACGTTCAGAGCATCTCCAAAGAACGACTCTTTTACCCTCTAAATCATTAGCAACTTCAGTCTTTAGAAACTAAGGAACATAGCATAGTTAACAAAGAGTGTGAATTGATGTAATAAAGTTACGCACTGTAAAGGAATACTAAGTAACTACCAGTAAAGTAACTACCAG